>VNJO01009094.1:0-25306 GCA_008042535.1 Drosophila tani | reverse complement strand
CAATAACCGAAACACGCTTTTCGAAATATTTACCCGCTGGATGATTGTCCCCGGTGAAAATTTAAGGGGTCTCCCAAGTATAACCTCTTTCACTTGGGTACTGGTCGACGCCAGATGGTCGCCTTGCAACCTTCGTAGACACTTTCCTGTGACCTGTGCAACAAAAAGGGTTACGCACTTCACCCAGACACTGCCAGCTTTCCTACTCACTTGAGTTTGCTTAAGCTCCGGCAAGTTAAATTTCTTCGCACTCAAATTTGTATGCTGTCCGCTTGGACTTAACTCTTATTTAAGATTTGGTCTGCGAGAAGCAACTCCAATACTTGTGCACTCCACCGGATCTCGATTTGAAAAGAGTTTAGCACGGAAATAGGTGGAGCGACCTAGGTTCAGGCTTAGCAGCAGCGAAAAATTTCCTAATTGGAACAAGAGCTTTCCAGATCTTCCCTGGCGCCGCTATGAGCTATCTGTTATATTTTCCCTAAAATCTGTTCAGGCAAATACCACAAAAAAAAATGCAGCTCACGAATTTTATGCACATGCACTAAAAGCTCGGCTTAAAAGTTGCCAAAAAATGTTGTCTGCTTTTGAGCTGAAAAAAAACTTGGCCTAAAGCTTTTATGATCTGTAGCCTACTTCTAGGTAAAAAAATGTATCTCGCGGCTCTTCAGTCGCCACTACAGTTCATCTTATCTTTAAGGCAAACACCCAGCGACACAAGGAATTATTATGACTCGACAGACTTAGACTTTGTGGCTATATAAGTGTGATCACATCCTGCCATTAAACATCTACCTCTTCAGCTAATAAGATAAGCTTCACGTGATTTTATAGACAAATGAAGATTCAGTCATGGTTAATGACTAATAAATAGCCTTATCACAATAAATGCATACACTGTTACGTATACGACATGTGGTACCCGCACGCTGCAAGCAATACTCGCACTCTATTCCCTCCGAGTAAACACTCCGCTGTTATTAATAAAATAATAGTGAAAAATACCTCGCAGAGGCATACTTTTGGGCCATTTATGCTAAGCAAATTTAATCAAGGCAACAACAAAAAATAAAGAAAATCAAACACACAAAAAAGCAATTCCTTATCGATTAGATAAGATTCACCTGCCCATTAAGCACGTAAAATTTTTGGGACTCTTGGCCACACTGGGGGAAATAAATATGCGTCCACGCGTAAATCATAAGCAAAAGTTTATGGCATCCAATAAATACCTCTATAAAGTGTTTGATAAGTAAAATTTAACTATTTAACGGCGCCTTTCCAGCTAACTTTTAAGCGAGTTTCCGGTACTTAAGGCCTTAAAAATAGTAGCTTATCTCGGGAATTTAAGCGATTATACCATATTTGTTGGGCACCTTAAAAATCACTTTTTAATTAAACTGACCTACATGAGATTTATTTATTACGGTCATCGATATAAAAGTTAATGTGATTAGCTTAACTTATCTTTTGTAAGCGAGTTTGCTTACGTTTTTGGAAGAAATCAAGTCTTCCAGTATTGCGCAGGTCACAAGTTTAACGTAAAACTTCAAGAGGTTCCAAAGGTCCCTATGCCAAAAAAACTCCCACATTAAATGAAGATTACAGCTATCATCTATTAGGCGGCTGTCTAAAAAAATATGAATCATTGTAAATATATTTATTAATTGTTATTCAACAAAAAAAAACTGATATTGTCAGTTTCTTTATCGGAATTTCGCCAGCGACTAAAACCAACCACGACGCAACGTGCAGAAAGTTTTGATTTATTTTTTTTGCAAAAGCACATGCTCTAGTTATTAAGGAATTATCTGTACATATATGTATCTATATGTATTTATTTATTTTATTATTTCAAAGTTATTTCAGTTCCTGCTGAAATTAAATAGTAATGAATCATTATGAATTTATTTTCCTAGTTATATATTTTTGCCCAGCACATACGAGACATTATATAGTATATGCATTTATAATAGGCTTATTTGCTTATTACTCAGCAACGCCCTATGCCATAAAGCCCGACCAGGTCTTTAGATGCCTTAGAAATCGATTGGACTGATTAGATTTCTACAGCCGGGTCTTAATTGCTAAGCAAACCGAGATGGAAAGGCGTAGGTCCCGAAAAGTTATGGCCGCCTGGATGCCGCCCATGGGTCTAGATAAAATACTAATAACTCTCGATTTTATATAGTTTGCCAAAATCTGTGTTCGGTTCTGGAAATTTCCATCAAATGATTTTGGAGGTGTGTTACACAGAAAACAAATTTGAAGGTATTTGAATTTCGAAGTTAAAATATTTTACAGGGAAGATCCTCTTTTAAATAATATAATACTGTTTTTAATTACTGTTTTTAAAGTATTAGCATACAGTAATAGTTGGGAATTGTGAATTATAATTTTATAAAGCTTTACATCTTTTAAATAATTATAATAAATTTGAAAAATAGTTGAAATTTTATCGAGAATAGTATTGACTAATGTACGGAAAAATCGATCAATTTCGATATTTTTCTGTTACAATTTCAGTCAATAAAAATCCCTTATAAAGAATGGAATATTTTCAAATAGAACTGAAAAATATTAAATATTTTCGATATTTTTATATGCAAATATCGATTTAAAATCTATTATTCTCGATGTTTTTCCAGCTCTAATTTCAAGCAATAAATATCCCGAATACAAGAAAGAAAACATTTTCAAGTAGAGCTGAAAATAATCGAAATTTTCGATACTATTGAAAGCATAAATCGATTTTAAATCGATTATCTTCGATGTTTTTCCAGCTCTAATTTTAATCAATAGCCATATCTTTGCTGTTCATGGGTTTAGCCCATTAGTAATTGACCATAAAATCGGGGTCTAAAACCTGGCCAAAAACGGGATATAGTCCTCAATCTATATCTTATCGATAGGCATTTCTGGGAAAAGAGAAGAGGGTCGTTGTAAAAATGGCAATAAATGAAAATATTCGGGGCATCCTGAGGAAGTGGTGTTACCCGAATTTTCCCCCGGGGACCTTATCTCCAACCGGCGATCGGGGCAATATAGTTTTATATGGCAGCGTCGGCCTTATCGCCAGGAAGAACAAAGCCAGAATGCTGCTGCTCTGCTTTCCTGCTCTGCCGCCGTCGCTTATCAGCGACTGAGAACGATAAAAAAGCCAAGTTAACATTATATTTAATTGGTAGTTTCCATTCAGCCGTCGTGCGGTGCGATACTCGTCTTACCATCGGCTCCGATTCCCCGCTAAAGTGTCCATCGGCTATTATCCTTTCGGTTAATAAAAAAACAATCAAAGAAATGCGTCTACTTACGGTTAACATTTTGCTATTGGCCTTCTGCGCCTCCTCGACCTTTTGGCCAGGTTGGATTTATTTATCAATATTATCTTGAAGTGCAGCGGAGTGTGCAAAACGAAGACCTGATCGAATAAGATTTATTGATTGATTTATCAAATCAGATGTCAGCGGCAGGAATTTAACCAAAAAATTTATGAACTGTTTTAGTTCGGTGAAAGGAAAAATAATTTTCTGAGCTCCTTATCAGCGAATTCCAGTGAAGAATGGAGCAGTCATGGCCAGTTCCATTATTGTAATTAGTTATGTTTTCGCTGTGCTAACGAAGAGAAACTATAATGATAAATATAGAGAGCATTCTGCTTACTCGGTTAACAATTTGAAGACAGCTCAGAAAGAAGTTTGAATTGATCGGCAGAATATTGGACATATTTAATAATTAAATTGAAATAAGTTTTTAGCAAAAACGAAATTTTCATTTTATAAATGGCTTACTTTCTTAAAAAAATGCTATAAATAAAATAGATTGCAAAAACTTATCCCTTTTATATCAGTCAAGCTTATACCTCTTTTTGGGAATTATATTCTCATTTACCCATTAGGAAAAAATCTTTTCTGACAGCCCTGATAATGTAAATAACAAAAAAATAATGAAATGAATAATTACAAAAAAATACACGACACTGGAAATGTTTATCAACTCAGAAATAAACATTTTTAAATGAGTTGAAGTTTATGCAATATAAAACCTATAATTTACTTGATTTTTACATAAATTTTAAAAGCCAGAAAATATTTGTTAAATATTTAAAAATTTGTTTCTGGGTAAGCTAGGTATTTTTTGTGTTGAAAAAGGAAGTATAACCTTCTACAACCTAAACTTATTTTATTTTTAAAATTAATTTTCAACAAAACATAGTTGAAAATGTTATTTAATTATCCAAGGATATTAATTAAATACTTAACTTCATTTAACTAAGCATAGTTTTCTTTCTAAGCATTTTCTTAATAGAGGGACTTCCCCTATTTCCTAAATTATATATCTTACTCATAATCTCCTAATCTTACTCATGGATACAAGATACCATTATAGACTTTACAGACATGGATAATTTCACAATCTTTTCCACACAAACGTAATAAAGTGAGCAGAATATTTTTAATTTTTATCAATATGGGATAACGTGCCATGCTCCAGATAATATTAAGTAGACGTCAGGTTGAAAGGTTATCCGATAAAAGGGGAAAATCCAGAAGTACATTAACCTAAAAAGAGCGCCAAGTGAACGCGGCGGCGCCTGTAGAAAGTTGTCCGATTCTGCTGGTGAGGCAACAATGGCGATGTTATCTCGTATTTGATTTATCAATCAGAGTTATTGCCTGCTCTCGAGACTCCACGAAATATTTTATCTCGGTCGGCCTTCGCACACCTGCCCACTGCCAACGGGGTGGCACCCCCTTTATTCCGCCTCCTTCCGCTTACTCACCTGCCCTGCAAACTTACCTGTCTCCCGCAGCAAGTGCCCTAGACTGCTACCAATGCTCGGGCAGCGACTGCGACGATCTGGACCTGGTGCCGGTGGTCTCTTGTAACATTGACGATGAACCTATAACTACTACGGAGGTATGATCGAGAGAGACGCCACTAGTTACCCGAAATTAAACTCATATTAATTCTACAGGAACCCATAACACCAACAACCGAAGAATCGGACTCAACAACCGGAGAATCTACGGACTCTTCAAGCGATTCAACAAGCACTAGCACAGTTACAACTCCAACCGGTCCTACAATAAACACGGAACCAGGATCAGATTCTACTACTGATTCTACAACTGGTTCAGAAACCGATTCTACGACTGAGTTAACTTCCGATTCAACAACAGATTCTACAACTAACGAATCAACAGATTCTTCAACGAACGAATCAACAGATTCTTCAACCAACGAATCTACAGATTCTTCAACCAACGAATCAACAGATTCTTCGACCAACGAATCAACAGATTCTTCAACCAACGAGTCAACAGATTCTTCAACCAACGAATCAACAGATTCTTCGACAAACGAATCTACAGATTCGTCCACGTCTTCTCCAAGTGAAACCACCGATTCCTCAACTAACGAATCTACAGATTCCTCAACCAACGAATCTACAGATTCCTCAACCAACGAATCAACAGATTCTTCAACCAACGAATCTACAGATTCCTCAACCAACGAATCAACAGATTCCTCAACCAACGAATCTACAGATTCTTCGACCAACGAATCTACAGATTCGTCCTCGTCTTCTCCAAGTGAAACCACCGATTCCTCAACCAACGAATCCACCGATTCTTCAACAAGCGATTCTACAGATTCGTCCCCCTCAGATGCACCCACTTCGACGACCAACGAATCTACAGATTCGTCAACCAACGATTCTACAGGTTCTTCGACCAACGAATCTACAGATTCTTCAACAAACGAATCAACAGATTCTTCACCAGTTTCATCCAGCGACACCACAGAGTCTTCAACGAGCGATTCTTCTCCAAGTGAAACCACCGGCACCACCGATTCCTCTACTGGTTCTCCAAGTGAATCCACCGATTCTTCTACCGCTTCTCCCAGCGAATCTACAGATTCTTCAGTCGCTTCTTCCAGTGATTCTACAGAAGTTACCTCTGATGCTCCCGCAACCGTAGCCCCGGAGAATATTGTTCGTCGTCGCCGCAGTTTGGCCGCTCAGGCCACGGATGTGCTTCTTAGGAATTACCGCACCATTGCCCGGAATCAAAGGGATACGGATACCGCCACCATCAAGGTCGCTGCCTGCTACAGCATTATCAAGCAGGGAGGTGAGTACACCGAGATTAAATATATGGTATATTTAAGAAGAAGAATTGCTCAGAGTTACATAATTGGGTCTCTGTAATTCTTCTCTTCTCTTCTCATAAAATGCATTCTTCAATGGCGTTTTGCCTATATTTTTGTAGCATACTTTTTGGCACCGACATTATATTAAATTGATATTACATTTTTTTTTAAACAAAAAGTTTTATATCTCCCTTTAAAAAAAATCCTACACCATAATCTTTAAATATTTAATTCAATCTTTTTTCTTCCCCATTCCCACAGAGATCACGCGCGGTTGCATTCGAGTGCCCGAAGGCCAGAGCGCCTGTCAGGCTGTCAGTGAGGAACTGAACCTGATCCCGAACGCCGCCAATGAGTGCAACGTTTGCTTGACGGATAAGTGCAACGGCAGCACCAGCCTGCAGGTGTCCCTCGGGGCAATGATCCTGATTGTGGGTCTGGGTCTAAGAAACCTTCTGTGAGAAGGGGAGTAGCTCTCTCGGAAGTTTGGCAGCTCGGTTGTGCCTTTGTATTATATTTTTATTAGGTGATTCGTACTATGTATTTAATTAATAAAAATAATTGACAAAACAATTAAGTTGGAATTATTTACAAATTACAAAGAATAAAGTGTTATTTAAATAGAAATATTTATTTTCTATAACTTTGTATGGGTATATTTTTTTAACGGGGAACTCCCCTGAAACTAATAAGATTACGACTTCATTTTCCTGGAATTCTGTGGCCTGAACTGGTGGATTTTTTTTATCAAGTGCAAGCGTCTGCAATCTTATAAAAAAAATAAAAATAATAAATACCAAAGCATGTCAATCGTTCTAAAGGAAATGACTAAATATTTGTTTACCGCTTAAGTTGGTTGATAGGAACGTTTACAAAGTTGCCTTAAAACAATAAGGCTTTATGGTTATTATTTATACTTACATATATACATAGTATTCTTTCCTAGAAGAGGTACGTATAAAGGTGAATTTGTATTGCTGGTCCTAGATTTGAAAATGGATATCCCCTATTTGGTTTTAGAGCTCAACATTTTTTGTATATTTTCCTTAATGTTATATATTTTTAATGCTTGAAAACTAAATACTTTTTTAACATATATGCTACTTTTATTTTTATTCTCTAAATGTTCAAAATTCAACCATTATGTATTTAATTAATTCATTTCACCTAAGGATTAATTTAAGAGGATTATATTTCACATTTTTAAGATCGTTTTCAAACGTTTTTATTGAAAGCTGACTTCTGTCAAACCTTATTGATGACACAAACCGGCAAATAACTTGGTGTGTTCCCACTGAAAGCTTATTCTTGGTAGGAAAATGTTGAAAGCTCCCAGCGAACTAATTATTAATGGGTTAAAAATGGCAATACCAATGAGGGAAAAGGGCTTTCTAACATCTATCTTCAAAAAAAAAAAAAAAAACCAAAGGGTTAAAGAGAGACCCCGCAAAAAAAAAGCTTTAAAGTTTAAACTATATATATATATAGACAAAAGCATATAGATATATATTATCGCAACCGCGCTTATTGAAGTTATCAGCAAAAAGAGAACCAATGTTCTCGTGGGAGCCATAAAAAAACAGCGGAAGATAAGCATTGCATCCGGAGCGCCGCTTTGCCCGAGTTACCTCCGCCGATGTGTATGTGTGTGCTCAGGTGAAATTGATTAGGTGAATAGAGGGGCGAACCACAAAAAATATGACCAAATGCCGTGGGAGTCCGTTCAGTTAGCCAAAGTCGGTCGATCCGAGCAGTCATAGAGAGAACGCGAACGAACACCATGAGGGGCCAGAACCTAATTATCGCTGTGATAACAGCACTCGTTGCCAGCCACCTGGACAGCAGTTTGGCCCTACGTAAGTTGGCCTCAAATAGAGTTAATATCTTTGCATTTTCCCCTCTAATTTTCTCCATCATTTAATGCAGAATGTTACGAGTGCGTTTCCACGGGAAATGAAAACTGCATAACGAATGCAAGCAGCCAGCCATCGAAGGATTGCTCCACCAATTGCTTTACCTCCACAGGTGAGTTCCTATGACTCATCCCCGACTATTTCACATTCTTAGAATATTATCTATATACATATATGTATATACATATATTGGAGACAAAGGGAACTAAGGCCGGCCATAACTCTCTTATCAAACATGGCTAGCGATAGCGATTATCTCGTTGATTTTATTGATATCGGTGATCCCTCTTCACTCTTTGGTAATTTCTCTATTAGCCTAGGGCCCTTTTACGGGATGATTCATTCATGGATTTTGGATGTCGGCCTCTTTTTTTTTTTTTTTTTTTTTTAAATACATATTTATAGTTATGAAAATGTTAAAGAAATTTAGAAAAGGTTTCAAGGGGAATCGAGAAGAAGATTTTAGTAATTTTCTTTAAATCTTTCTTAGATTAGTTAGCTTGGGAAATACATTCTGTGCTATTTTCTTGACTTAAGTTTATATTTTTAAGCTCTACATTTTTTTTTAGAGCATGGGAAATGGGTTCACATCTTATTTTATGATCTTACGTATTAAAATAAGGGCCAAAACTAATACAAATATTTTTTTCTAAGTAAATAGATTAAAGTAAAATTTTCTTGACATTAGTTTATATTCTTAAGCTCTATATATTTATTAGAGCATTAAAAATTGGTTAACATATTACTTTTATAATCTGACGTACTAAAATAAGGGCCAAAACTAATGCAAATATTTTTTGTATAAGTAAATTGAGGTTTCTTAATTGAAACATTAACTCAGAAAGATTAAAAAAATCTTGTTTACCTTTGAGGTTAAAAAATTTAAAAAAAATCACTTTAGAAAGCTCAAAGTATAGAAATTAATGAAAAAATATATAAACATTAAAGGAATAATATATATTTTTTAAAAGCTTTATTAGCATAATTTTAATACAATTATTTTAATTCATCTTCTGGATGCCTAGTTCCATCAGAGTGATAAAAAAACCCCAATAATTTACTTAACAAATTATTCCCCATTAATTTACATCTTTCTTCTCTCTATCATAGATGGCAAGGGACTCGTTACCCGTGGCTGCTTGCCTGCAGGGAACATCACCTGCCCCGACGCCACCAATTGCCCGACTTGCAACACGGACAAGTGCAACACGAACAACGTTTGCTACAAATGCACCGGAGCCTCATGCAACACGGTGGATGCCACCATGCTCACGGCCTGTGCCGGCGATAGCTCCAAGTGCTTCACCACCGGATCGAGTGACACCAACATGACCCGCGGCTGCACCGCAGACACTGAGGCGGCGTACAAGTGTCCGGCGGACACCACCGACACAAGCTGCGCCATCTGCGATGCGGGACAGTGCAACAGCTTGACCTACACGCGGACAGATGGAGGATCCTGCATCGTGTGCCCCGACTGTGCGGGAGTGCAGGACACCACCACCAACTCGAAGGCTTGCACGGTCCTATACAATCAGCCTGTCGGTTGCTATGCGACCACATCGGGCGCCCGTGGATGTCTGGCCAGCCTGGAGGGTGGCTGCCCGGAAGCCACCTGCAAGTCATGCACCGGCAACAACTGCAATACCGCCGGCCAGGAGTTCCAGTGCATCGCATGCCTCTCGAACGAGGTAGCCAACTGCTGGGCAGGCACTGGAGAGGGCCTGCCAACGGTGGCTTGTCCCAATGGAACCTGCTTCGGCGGAATTTGGAGTAAGTGCCTAATTTCTACCCCTTGTTTCCCCCTGGAATTTTATTTAACCCATCTTTCCCCCAGATGGTCTTGGGGTCCGCGACTGCCTGACAGCCGGCAGCGAGCTGATGCAGTATCAGTGCGTAAATCACATCTCGCCCTACCAGTGCAATACTTGCAACACTACCTCTCTTTGCAACAATTGGAAGCTCAATGGAGCCGGCTCCCTCAGCCAGAGCGTGGGCATGGTCGGCCTGCTCCTGGGCCTCCTGGTCGTCCTTCGGAGCGCCTAGTCCAGTTTTTGGAAAAAAAAACATCGTCAGACCCCTTACCTTGTAACAAAATTATAATAATTTCGAAGCTAATTAGGAATACTTTTGTGAAACTAAATAAAAGATCAGCACCTTACATTTATAAAACAAAAATATTTTAATTTGGGCATCAAAGGGATTTTGATTTGCAATTTATAATGATTTAGGAGGTAATTATTTGTGAATTATTATCCCCTTTTCAATGTCGATTTTTGCCTGCTTCAAAGTTCTTTCATTAACCCACCTTTGGCTTATCAAAAATGTTAAAACAATACATTATCAGATAATGAAAAGCACTTATCAGCTTTTGCCTTTATTAATAATGCGCAATGTTTTTGTTATAAAAAGATACATATAGACTGGAAAGCAAATTCAAAGAACTTAGTACATATAATAATATCCCAGCAAAAATTGAATATGTTTATGTGATTTGGATTTAATTTTAAATATAAAAAATATAGTAAGTTATTAGTATTTTCAAAAATTTGTATGAGTCATGAATAATCGTTGTTAAAGAAAGGTAAACATTAATTTTAGTTAATTGCTTTGATAAGTGAATTATAAATGTGTATATATTCAAAATTCTTATTAAAAAGGTGTAAGGTCTTAGCAATTCTTCGTAGAAAGCCGATAAGCATTTAGTTTTTTTTTTGCCTTTGTGTCAAGTAGAATTATCTAGTTTTTCAAATTTATCATCATTGCAAAGTAATATATTAATGTGTGTGCCAAGTTCGAACGGCTTCCCTTTCGCATGAGTCATGCCTTCCTCACTCATTACCAGGTCAGTGGATAATGCATTCCTCACTCATTACTAGCCCAAAGGATCATGCCTTTCTCACTCATTACCAGCTTACCGGATCATGCATTCCCCACTCCTTACCAGCCCAAAGGATCATGCCCTACTCCCTCATTACCAACCAGCTGATCAAGTAGGTGCTAAGAATCAGAAGCAAAGAGGTGCTGGCAGGAGCAGATCCATCCTTCTGAAGCCCATCTGTGGTTACCTTCACATTATTGCAGTCAGACTCAAAGCACTTGATGCAGAGATGCGGATTTTCCTTACAATACGCCAATTCCTTCGTATCCATATCGGAGATACACTTTCTTCTCAAGCCGTACATAAACATAGATATACAACCATGGAGTACACCCGGCTGTATGGGACACATCAGAGTTCCTTTGCCATTTTCATCCTTGCCATCATCCCAACTCTCGCAATATTGGTCACAACCGAGGCATCTGATGGGTGGAAACGGTTGGATGGCTGTTTCGTTTGCCGGCTTAGTTACTTCTTCCCTTGGCTCTCCTGGTTCATGAGCTTTCTTATCCCTTTTTAACAGGTTTATACTTGGATCCTTGGGCACTTGAAATCCCACCTCCTGAGCTGCTTCATTTTGGTGCAGCAAAGCAGTTATGGTTAGGCTTATTAGTAGCAGCCTCATTGTCATCAGACTCTGACTGAAATGTATTTAAAGTTAGGTTTTTTTTAATATATTTCTTATTATATTTTTATAACCAATCTATAGAGCTCCTTAATTCCGTATTGTTCTTTGGGTATTTAGGCAGCAACTGAGAGTTGTTCTGTTGGAAAAATCATTTAAAAACTAATGTGCTGCCATTTGTTAATTGAAGTGTTTACTTAGAGGCTCTAGGGAACGTTAACCTTTACATTAAATGTACACAGATCCCAACATCCCCATAGCATTAAATAAATATTTAATGTTGTGGACCTAGGGTTAAGTACTTGATTTATGTAAAGATAAGGTGCACATTTAATTATACGAGTATATGGATTTATGTAATTATAATAAGTAGAACGGGTTTGCTAATTTTGTATTTTAGTGGTATTTTTTATAAAGCTCGAAGATGCTAATAAAAACAGGTAAGAAAGTAAATCTAATATCACGGAATGCACAAGAAAATTTGCAAGGCAAATATAGCTAGGAACACGTTGCTAGTAAAATGTTGCCAGTAGCATATTGTTAGTAGCATGTTGCTAGGTACATCCGAAGTAAATATCAATGTTGCACAGATTCAGCAAAAAACAGCAAACTTTAAAGTTTAATAAATATAAAGTTTATTAGCCCATTGTACTTAAGTTTTGGAAACACTTCCGAAAAGGTTATTTATTATATATATATTTTACTTTCTCTAAAAACTGAACTTTACAGCTTTTCAAATTAAGTGTAACAAGTTCAAAAATCACCCACCATCTAGCATCGTTTAACATTATTTTATTGTAAATTATTTACAAATACAAAGTGATAAATATTCAAATAATTTCATATTATTAGTAAATTAATTGATAAGCCCAAAATTAAATCAGTGAGCTTGGGGGGGCTCCTCTGACCCAATTTTAAAGCTAATCATTAGTCATGCTTTTTTTTATCGATTTGAAAGTGTGCCAAGAGTTCAATTTGTTTTTAATTGTCGTGACTCAGTGTTTGGTGGGTGGGATTAGCTAAGAACACCTGTCTTAGAACACCTGTCGCCGCCAACAGCTCGCCAAATAGAAGCTCCCAATAAGGAGCGAGCCCAGCAGACGAGGCGACGAGGACGATGCACTGTCGGCCGCCTCCTGCTGTAATTTCGTCATGTCGTGGACATTGCAATAGTTTGCCTCGCACTTCAGGCACAGCTCCTTGTTGTCTTTGCAGTAGCGGATGAAGACATCGCTCAATTCTGATGTACAACCTCGTTCCACGTAATTCTTTAGGGTCGGCAGGAGATTCTTGTCCTTGACGAGCATGGTGAAGCATCCTCCTGCACCTGCCTTGCAGATGGTTTTCTGATCGTCCGTCACCGTTGCATTGCAGTTGAGGCAGGAGTAGCAGTTCTGGTAGCGATAGACCGGAGCAGGTACTGGGGGCGTCGGTTCTGGCTTAGGTTCATTGCTCTCGATGGGAGTATCGTCCTGGTAATCGGGTAACTTCTCTCCCTCGGGAGATGTGGGCGGTTCTTTGGGAATGTGGGAGTCCGCTTCAGAGGAGGAGGATTCTTGGGTGGTGGGTTTTTCCTTATCTGGCGGCGGCGATGGAGTATCCTTTGTTTCCTCTGCTGACAAGGGATCCTTGACAGAAATCATACTGCCATCAGAGGGCATATCTTGGGTGCCCATGCCAAGGCCGACAGGCTGCTCCTCCTTTTTATCCTCTCCAGATTGATGCTGATCCATTTCCCCTACTTGAGTGGCATTGGAAGGCATACCAGATGTAACCATAAGAGGTTCTTCTGGTTCTGGGGGAACTATCTCTAGATTTGAAGCCACAGGCAATGCCGTAGTAGTGTGATCTTCTCCTGGAGTTATATTCATGTCTTCCTGCATTTCTGGCGGCTTCTCTTCATCCGGCTCCGGGCTCTCAGCCTGCATATTATCCTCCTGGGCCCTGCTCCATTGGAGGAGAGCGGTCAAGGTAATCCAGATAACAAGAAGTCGCAACCGCATCGTGGTCAACCGATTAGTTGGAAGTTCGCCAACCTTCTGACTTGGTCGAGGAAGTGATAAATCTTCCACTAACTGAAGTTAAGGGGGCTTATCAGAATCAAAATCTGTATCAAAAGCTGTATCTTTCGTTATCGTTTTTATCCGCGCAACGCTGAAGAGCTCGGTAAATAGCAATAATTGTTTGCTCCGATGAGCTGCTTGTTGTTCCGTGGCTGTTTTGCTGCCAACTGAGTTCGGTGGCCATTAGTAGGTCCCGGTCATACCTATCCTACCTTCTCAAATCCGCTGATTGTCACGCAATTATCCCCGGACTCTAAATTAAATCGATATCCCAAGGGGGGGCACCCGGCCCATGACTAGGACCCGACCCTTGACTCCCTAAAAATCCTGCAGCAAATGCGAGCTGGTGAATTATTGATGATGCGAACCTTTTGATGGATCCGATGGGACACTACGATAAGGGGGTCAAGGCACATATGTATGACGGACCACATTATGGTTATGACATTATATGCACACATGCTGGGATTGAATCGGGGCAACAGCTGTTGTTGGGACAGGTTCATACACAGAGAAATTAGGGATATATAAATTAGATTAAGGATATATATAATTAACTAGTTATTTATGATTTTTAAGGGCGGTGGAAGACGTAGCGAAACTATAAACCTAACTTGATCTGCGGGAATCTTAGAGAGTGTTGTCACCAAATTTGGAAGCTCTAACTCTCATAGTCCCAGAGATCTAGGTGTTTCTAAGGACCAACGGACAAACGGATAAGATGACCATATATCTAATGGAAAAAGCAGTTAGAACAAGTATTTTATTTTATATTTATCTATTTAGAACTATAATTTTATAGTAGGCTCATGAGATCTAGGTATTAATATTAATCTCTGTGATCTAGGTATTTATACAGGCTAACGGACAAACTGACGGACAAAGGGAAAAGCTTAAAATATATTCTATGATAAAGTAGTTAGAAAAGTATTCTATTTTATATTTATTCATATAAAACTATAATTTTATAGCATCTCCTATAGTATCTGAGATCTAGGGATTAATAAGGCTAACGGACGAACTAACGGACAATCTGAAGGACAATCGGAAAAGCTTAACTCATATTCTATGAAAAAGTAGTTAGAAAAAGTATTGTATTTTATATTTTTCATATAGGACTATAATTTTATAGTAGCTCCTATAGCTTCTGAGATCTAGGAAATAATACCGGCTAACGGACAAACGGACAAGCTATCCTTATATCCTATGGGTAAAGGTGGCATAGAAAAAGAACCATATCTTATATTAATTTATATAAATCTATAATTGCTTGTAAATATATTCAACTTTCATTCATATCAAGCTCCAACTTACCTTTCTTCTGTGTGAATTTCGTCCCCAAGCTTATCCTTATCACCCTTGGCCACTATATCAACTCTTTGTTATACTGCCTGATAAGTCATAAAAAGATTATTGTACCTTTCAATTGGCAAACACCATGGTGCAATATATTAGTTTACATTCTTTCTAGGCTGTCAAAATGCTGCAACCGAAGGTAGCTCCAACGCACCTGGTGCTTCTTCACCTGCTCCTGGTCCTCCTGCTAACAGGTGAGTGACACTTGCAGATATTCCCAGCAAATAATGCGTAGCTCAACTTGAAAGGTATATTTTCCAATAATAGGCCGTTCTTGGGCGATTGTCTGCTATTATTGCGATTCAATTGCTTTGCCGGAATGTTCCCAGACCCTGGGAGAGGTGGGCGTTCTTCCCTACGTGGATTGCCCCACCGAGCTGACGTGTGCCATGTCCATTGGTGAGTGAAACCTAACCAAGAGCCAATTAATTCTATATTTACATTTTTTGCCAAGTCAGGATGGTCATTAAATCTATTATTGCATTGTAGGGAAGTCCTGATCCTTAGAGGAACTATTAGATCCAAGCTAAAAGTTGGGATTGGGCTTAAAAAAAAGTTTGAAAATATCATAACATATAATTTAATAATCCTTTCCCTCCTCTCAACAGTGGACTCAATCACATATCGCGGCTGTGGAGCTGTAACCCCCACCACCGGAGCCACCTACTCCAAGAGCTGCTCCTCGAACCTCTGCAACGCTGGGGTCTATCCCCCCGGACGCCTCAAGTGCCATCACTGTGCTGGCCAAGATTGTGTGGCTTCTCCTGCGGCGAAACCCAAACCCTGTCGCTATCATTTGGAAGAGGATCAATGCTACACAGACGTCATTAGTTCCTCTGAAGCGTACAGGGGCTGCGTGTCGGAGCAGAATCACACGCTCTCCAGCGCCGCCGTGCTGTGCGAGATTAATGGCTGCAACGAGGAGCAGGGCGCTCGAATGCAGATCTGCGCCAGCTGCGACTCCGAAGCCGGCAGGGGCTGCAAGATAGATCTCTTCCAGGTCAACAGTGGCAAGTGCAACGTGAGCTTGTACGAGGAGTGCCAGCAGGAAGTGCTGCTGGGCGAGCCGGAGGACAAGTACTGTTTCAGCTACCGGAAGCTAAGCCGCGTGGTCAGAGGCTGCTCCACGCAGATCCCCACAGATCTGGAGCCGTATTTGGAAGAGCTGGAGAAGTGCAGAACCAGCGAGAGCAACTGCAATGCGGGCTGCATCCCGCAGCAAAAGTGCTTGGCCTGTAATACCCTGAACCAGGAGACCTGCAGGACGAATGTAAGCGCCATAAGCAGCGGCACTTGTGGCTCCCCAGAGGCCTCCTCCTGCTTCGCCTGCGAGTACACCGACTTTAGTCTGCAAAGGGGATGTGGAGCAGCTCCCAATAATCCCGGCATATCCCGCTGCTACGAGTGCGACGAGGCAGGTGGGTGTAACAACAGGACCTTCACACGCTGCTATCGCTGCAGCACGGACGAGGCGGGCGCCGGATGCGCCAATTGGGAGCGACCAGGCAATATCTACATCGAAGAGTGTGCCGACATACAAGCCCCTTGCCTGGCACTGTCCTACACGAATGGCACCACCGAAAGAGGCTGCCAGCGGAAGGATTTGACCTGCACATCCAACCAAGTGGCCAACTGTCGCTCCTGCGACGGCAGCTTCTGCAACAAAGGTGCCTTTCCCGAGGAGCGTCTGTGGTGTCATCAGTGCAATGGAACAATGATTGGCGACTATAACTGCGAGGAAATCGAAAGGGGACAAACTGCCCTGCCCTGCTCCCTTCGAGCCAACGAACCGGAGGATCTGACAATGGCCTGTCTGGAGTATTTCGATACGCACACTCAGCAGATTGTCCGAGGATGTCGCTCAGATCCGGATCTGTACTACGAATGTCTGCTGAGGAGTAACCATCACGAGAACTGCCGCATCTGCCATGGTAAAGCATGCAACAACAGTCCGGGCAAGGAGTTGAGAGCGGCCTATGAGATGGAAACCAAGGCAATGGCAATGCTAATGGCCAGGAACTCCTCGCAGTTCCTAAAAGGTACTGCCTTGTTTTATGGAATTTTGGCTATATTCTGTGCTATTTCTCTCTTAGAACTACATATCCCCTAAATACACTTAATTTGGTTGATCTTTAGCATTATTATTATCTTGTAACTTGCGTGTGACTAAAAAATAAAAGTATAGCAGCAACCTAAAGGGAAAACGATGGAGCCTCCTCCTATTCCGGTGGCGAATAACCCGGGTTCAAGGCACGCCCGCGGTGATTGAAGGAGTAGAACGAGGGGAAGTTGCCCAATGTGTCCCAGGTCTTTTGCTGCATATCCACGGTGGCACGGATCTCCTTGAAGTTGCCCACCACCTCGATGATGTTGTAAATCACAATCACCAAGCTTATGACGGTTTGCAATATGATCTAAAAGGGTTTCAGGAATAATTAGCCAAATATTAAGTGGGAAAGTTGATGGCTGTCTTACATCCAATGGCAGAGTAGTCCATTCCTGCTCCGTCAGCCTCAAATAGGTGCGATCTGTGGAATTAATTAATAACTTTTCGTTAGCCGTGCGCAGTCCAAAGTTTATTTACTCGCCATTTTAAAGCTTAATACTCACGGTGGGCAGCCGAGAAGGCGGCATGGGCCAGGCTGGCGAAGCCGGCGATCAGTAAGAGCTTATTGAACAGTTTAGCCATTATTTTTTATTAAACAATTACAATTTACAATCACAGGCGGCACAAATTTTCTACAAAATTTTTGCTAAATTGCCAATGCGGGCACACTTAGCGATGGAACTTGTTCTGGCACGATATCGATATTTCCAGATATATCGTTAGGCGTTTTGCGATATTTTTTAGAAATGATTTTTTGATTTTTGAGTGTGTAGCTAAAAATCTTCAATAGAAAGGTTGTATTTATTATTTGTTAAACTTAAAATACTTTATATATATTTATAAAAATATGAATAGCTTACCTAATAATATTTTAGCTTTAAAATTATCAAATTAACAATGCGCTACCCTAGAAACTTTAAATATCGTTATTATCGGCTGACTTACCATGCGTTTTTGGTAATGGAACGATGGGAAATGGAATGCGAATGGGTCTCTATTTTTAAAGTTATTTCGTAAATAAGTTATTTAATTGAACAAAATAAAGTACCAACATGCTAAAAAATTAATTTCCTAATGTTCTATTTGGGGTTTGAGCCGGTTTAAGAAGTGCAAGTGCCTTAAAGAATCACTGGAAATATCAAAATCAAACAGAAAACACAGATCGAGTGTGACCAAAGATTTGTTTTAAAGAGGCCCTGCCCCGTTCTGGCTGGAAGCAGCGACGGTCACTCTCCCCGCCAGCTGATCAAACTTGTTTACGTTGCAGTTGTTCTTTTCAGATAATTTGGCAAATTATTCCGGAAAAAATGCAACCCGACCGAGTTCTGGCCACCAGGGATGACGTCGCCGCGGCACAGAGCGAGAATGAGAACTTGCGTAAAATTCGCAACCGCCTGATGCAGTGGGAGTCCAAAACGGACCCGTTGGCAGCGCTAAGTGTCCAGCAGGAGGAGCACTTGGACGTTCTCACCAATCTGTGGCGTGACAGTGGACCATCGGTAGGTGAAGTCTACCTTGCTCGCTTGGCAAGTAAGTTGTTTGCATTTTCTTACAGGCCGCGGCTCCCACCACGCCCTCTAACATGATTGATTGCTCTGCGGGCCTTGGGGCCACGTCTCCTCCCCAGAGCAACGGCGAGGACATCCAATTGCCCGCTGACGGTCTGCAGAACACCAATGACTTCCTGCTCTGGTTCGCTGACGTCAGTGCCGAGATCGAGCAGCGTGGCGATGCCGACTACCACAAATACCTGCAGCAGTTGGAGCAGCGCAAGGCGGAATGCTCTCACATGCTCGGCCAGATTGCAGTGGCCATGGAGCGACTGGGCGCGCTCTGCGACGAGTATGACTTTGTGTCGCAGAAGACGAGTGCCCTGAATACGGCCAGCGAACAGCTCATTGACGAGCAGGAGAAACTCCAGGAGCTAAGCAACGAGATCCAAAGGCGACTGCATTACTTCAGCCAGGTGGAGCTGCTCAATCAGCGCCTGCAGAGTCCCACGCTGTCGGTGGCCAGCGAAGCCTTTCGGGAGTGCCTCAATAAGATTGATGAGTGCCTGAACTATATAGAGGAGAATGTAGGTTGGGGGTTTTATCTTTGCTTATTTATATTTAAATTCCTCTACCTTTAGCCCAAATTCAAGGACGCCGCCTCGTATAACGTCAAGTACAGGCAATGCCTGGCCAAGGCCTCGGGTCTGGTGCGCAACTATGTGACCACGGTGATCAATCAGGCCACCGAGGCCACTCTGCATCCCAAAAACAATCTTCCAGATGCCTCTGCAGCCCTCAAGGCGCCCGATGCCGCCTTTGCCTTGTACTATGGCAAGTACCAGACGGCGGCGGCCAAGGTGAAACGAGTGGCTCAGCTTATAGAATCCCGGGCGGAACACAGCAACGAGTACGGCCAGCTTATGGCGGATCTGCAGCAGCACTATTTGGCTCAGCGGGCGAGTGTGATGTCGCCGGCGGTGAATCTGTCCATCCAGAACGTAAAGCTGGCGCACAAGGGCGATCACTGCTCGTTGACACGCAGCGCGTGTGCATTCCTCGTGCATGTGTGTCAGGATGAGCAGCGTTTGTTCTACCAGTTCTTCAGCACGGGGGCGCCGCACTTGACGTGGGTTTTGAGCAGATTTTAGCCTTGATATTGAACTGATTTATTGGTTATTTATAGGGTTTATTTGGAGGGCCTGTGCACTATTCTCTATGACACCTTGCGGCCCTTTATTATTCACATTAATCACTTGGAAACGCTGGCGGAGATCTGCTCTATATTGAGGATAGAAATGCTGGAGGAGCATGTCCAGCAGAATCGTATGTTTATTATTATTATTTTCCATGTTTTAAGCTTGAATTTATAATGGTTTTTTGTTGGAAAAGCTGCTGCTTTGGAGGCCTTTGCCACCATTGCCCACCAGCTGCTGCAGGATGTGCAAGAGCGTTTGGTTTTCCGCGCTCATTTGTATTTGCAATCCGATATACAGAACTTTAATCCCTCCTCTGGGGATTTGGCTTACCCAGAGAAGCTGGAAATGATGGAGGTAAGGAAGGGCTCTTAATTTAGACCTTAATAAGGGATTTATCTTATATTTTCTTCTATATGGCAGAGCATTGCCCTGTCCCTAATGAAGACCTCTTAATAGTGATCTTTTTGAGTTATTTATCTTATATTTTCTTCTATATTTGTAGAGCATTGCCCTGTCCCTGCAAGAACCTGCTCCCCTGCGTCGCTCTGACTCGCGCGGCTCCATGATATCCAGTGTTTCGAGTGCCGTGGAAACAGAGAGCGTGGACACGGCCTACAGGGTCAAGCAGATGAGTGAGTTCCTCAAGAAAATTACTCAAAAAACCTCAAACTAAACCCCAAACTAAACCCCAAACTAAACCCCAAACTAAACCCCAAACTAAACCCCTAACTAAACCCCTAACTAATCCAATTTCCTAGATTCTCCCGCCGATTTGCATGGCATGTGGTATCCCACAGTGCGCCGCACCCTGGTCTGTCTCTCTCGCCTCTATCGCTGCGTGGATCGTCCCATTTTCCAGGGTCTCTCGCAGGAGGCCCTCAAGCTGTGCATTCAAAGCGTTTCCCATGCGGCGGGCAAAATAGCAGCCTCCAAAACCCCCATAGATGGTGAGCTCTTCGAGATTAAGCATCTGCTCATACTGCGAGAACAGATTGCCCCCTTTCGGGTGGACTTTACGGTAAAGGAAACATCGCTGGACTTTAGCAAGGTCAAGACAGCGGCCTTTGGCCTGCTGCAGAAGCGCAAGCAGCTCTTTTCGATGGGCAGCAATAATGCTTTGCTGGAATTCCTGCTGGAGGGCACGCCGCAGATCAAGGAGCATTTGTTGGACTCGCGCAAGGAAGTGGATCGGCAGCTGAAGACGGTGTGTGAGAGGTACATCAAGGATTCGGTGCAGATGCTGGTGGGTCCCCTGGTAACATTCCTGGACAAGGCGCAGGCTTTGTTGGCTCAAGCCACGCCAGCCACAACGCCGGAAGCCTCGAAATCCAGCTACGTTTTGAGGCAAAGTCCGTGGGCCAGTCCGCAGCAGATTAGCAGCATTATCCAGGAGACGCAGCGCCTGATCAAAGCCAAGCTGGCGGTGCTGCAGCGCGCAATGCAGCTTTATTTGAGCAATCGTGATACGGAATTCATTATCTTTCGACCCATACGCGTAAGACCTAAAGGATTCTATATTAAATCTTTGTGCATAAGTATCGTTTATCCTTTTTAGAACAACATCATTCAATCCTTTGTGAAGCTGGAGCAACTGCTCACCACCAATGGCTACTCCACCGATGATATGATCATCACGAGTTGCCCTTCCGCCGAGCAAGTGTCCATCTTGCTTTCCAGCGCCAGTATTTTGGCTGCCGAGGGCGTGGCCAGCTTTGCAGCGGCTGCCAGGAAAATAAGCACCTCCTCCTCGGTGGAGGGAGGCAGAAAGCTGAGCTCGCAGCTCTCCAACAAGTCGCAACTGGCGGAGGAAGCCCAGATTGAAGTGGTTCCTGCAGAGGGGCCGCCAGCAGAGAAAATACTAGAGGAGGCACAAGTGGTGCCCTTACCCAAGCAGGCAATTTCGGAGTAATATGCAATGTATTTGTATCTATATCCCCCATAACCCCGTACGTGTATCTATTTATGTAACATATTTAAGCGCCTAGAGATCGTTTCCTTATATCCAGCGTGACCGTTTATGGTATTTTATACAATGTAAAAAACGGTTAAAAAATACCATAAACGGTCACCCTGCCTATATCCCCCACAAAGCTTACTATATATTCTCTCCCAAAAAACTGTAGAATTAACATTGATTTATTTTTGCTAAACCACGTAGAATGTGTGACAAAGTCAAAGTAAATTACCAACAAAATATTACGGATAACAGAATGATATTTGCTTAGATTAAGAGCTAGTAGTTGGCAGATTTCTTGCGACTGCTGGTCAAGTGAGGGGGATGGGATATGTTGTGAACTAGGACAGCAGGCACTTGTCCTTGGTGCTGCCCTGCTGGTTGCCGCCGCCCACCGCGACCTGTTGGGAATTGTTTTGGCTTGGGGTTGGTTGCTGTTGGCGGTTGCTTTCCGCTGCGTCATCCTGTTCCATGATTGATAAGGCGAGGGCTCGGGCAAGGGCTTCGTCTTCGCTCTGCAAATAAATGGTTAAGTGATTATTAGTAAATGTATGTGAAGCAGGGAATCAAACCGGAACCAGTACCGGAACCGAAACAGAACCGATTGAAATTCAGAACCAGAACCGGAACCGGTACCGGGAACCGATATTATTAGAACCGAAAAGACCGTACCGGAACCGAAACCGAAATACGATTCGGTTTGACTCCCTGATGTGAAGCTATTAAACTTCGTTAGGATTAACCTAGAACCACCTACCATATTTCCCTGTATTGTTTGTACTTGTGCAGCCTGAACTGCGACTCTCGGCCTGGAATTCGATATTCCACCGCTGCTAGTCATCGCCTGCTTGCTCTGTCTGCGTCTCTCCGCCGCCTGGGCAGCCATTGAGCGCGTGTCCGAGGACTTGAATATGGACTGCCAGCCTCCTCCTCCACTGGAACTGGATGAAGCAGCTGCTGCTGGTGCTGGGCTACTCGCTGGCTGGCAGTCGTGGTCACTGGTATGGCGATGACGTAGGCAGAAATTCAAATGGCAAGCCGAGCACTTCACCGGGATAAGTTCCTTGCGCTTGCAGCCCTTGGCATGACAGCGATTCGTGTAGATCTTCTTGCTCTCCGACTTGCACTGCTGGTCAATGTGCTGGCCCACCGTCACATCGGGCTCCACTCCGGGTGGTGTGGGCACGGGTTCACGGCAGAGCGGACAGATGGGCACCTGGACGTTCTTCTTGTAGGCGCCCGGGCAGTTGTGGCGTTCGTAGTTGTAGTGAGAGGCGCAGAAGACCTTGTCGCAAGAGTCGCACTTCACGGGCAGAAAGTCTAGAAGGGAAAATTAATTAAATTAGTTGTTGACTATTGGCTTTCTGGTTCGGGGATTCTCTCTTTTTTTGCGTCTCACCTAGTCTGTTGCAGGTTGGCTCGCTGCAGTGCTGGCCCAGATGTGGAAACTCCATGGTGTGTGCTGCCGGTGCTAGTTGCTGTTGTCTTGAAACTAAGCGTGAATCACAGATTAAGGCCTCTTTTATTCCCTGAAATTGTTTGTTGGAAAAGTTCGAGAAAAAAGCCCGAATTGGACGAAAGTGACTAAACACTATTTTTTTCAAGCGCTAAAAGTGGGTGTTGTTGATAAGTAAAGCTGGGCACACTGTTGAGCTAGAAACCAAATAACAGTGTGACCGTGGTAGGGCTGGTGGTATTCTTCTTTCCGTTATTATTTGAACTTGAGGTTTGAGAGGTGTTAATTTCATAAATTTTGGAAAAATAAAGTGAATAAAGGAATCCTATGATTAAAAATATAAAAACTTAACTATTTTTATAAGAAAAATAGATAAAAAAATTAAAATTTAGATTAATAAAAAGAAAATACATTTAAATAGGGAAATTTTTGATGAATATGAAACTTTTAAGTCAATATTTACATAAGAATGTGGCGAAACATTGGTCCTCGATGATTTTCAAATATTTATAATAATAAAATATTATAAATTAATATATAAAAATATTTTTTTGAAACATTTACTCCAACCTCGCTGAAAATATGTGCAAAAACAGACTATGTACAACAACTATTTACATCTATACATATTTACAAATTTATTTGTTGAAATGCTCTCGTTTGTCATGATACAAAATGTTTTAATAGGAATATATATATATATAAATACATAAAGATATACCAACAGTAATCACGAATAATGGGTATAAACTTCAATTTGGAAATGGCCAATGAGTCTTCTTTTTCATCTTCTTCACTTTCATACATCTATTAGAACCGAACCACATTGCCGCGATTTAGATAATACCGAATTTATAATGCTTAGAATGAGAATATGCAGCCGCGCGATCGTTCCAGCTTTCTGTGAATGTATACGAGCCTTGATAATAATTACTGTGTGTTTTTTTGTGTGTGGAATAAAGAGATATACGCTGCAGGCGATAAAGTTGAACATTTTCTATGCTCCAGAGAGAGAGAGGGAGAGGAATCGAAATAGCAGCGGCGGCAGAAGGCAATATATATATATATTTGTAGCTCCAAATCTGTAGATCAAGAACGAATTTGGTCCCGCTGAATAATAAGTATTTCTGAGAGCGCATAGCTGTTGAAAAATTGTTTCCTGGAAATGCATTGAGAATCGGAAAAGCTAAAGTTAAACGATTTCGCGGGCAAACGGAGCAAAGGCCTCCCAGTAGCTGACGATCTGGAATGAGTAAAAGGGGAGTTTATTAACCCGCTTATAATATATATACACCCAAAAAAAAATCATCATAGAACCGATACGATTGTTACATGAATTCTATACTCTTGAGTATGAAAAATATCTTAAAAAGATGCTTATTAATTTGACACTACGAAAGTATACATTTTATACTCATCTGCACCAAGACTCCAGAATAATCACTAACGCGACAAACAGAAAAGCACTAAATTCCGGCTAACGCGATATGTTATCGAATTTTCAATGTAGGTTCGTATAAAAATAATACTCGAAAATACACAATTGAAACTATAAAGTATAAAAACGATACTTTGGAGTATACATTTGATATTTTGAAGTATAAAATCTATACTAAACTTGTTATACTGCTTGAGTTTACTTTTAAGACAACGCGTAGAAAGGTTAGACTCATGTTTTTGGGTGTAGTAAATATGTGCACGCACCTGTTGCTGATGCGCCATTTGGTCTTCTATGTACTTGATGATGTTCACCTTAAAGTCTTTCACTCTGGTCAATTCGAAGCGCTCCATTTCGCGCTTTATTTCCGCCGAAATGTCGTCGAACTGCTGCTGACAGCGCTGCACCTTGCCCTGCCACTGGAGTTTACAAATAGCAGCATTAACTTTCACTCTGAGAACTATTATTAACTAGAGCTGTAAAACTATCGACGATACTATCGATATTTTCGATGGTGTTGTGCTCCGCGTCACTATCGATTGTTCTTTTTCACCATCGATACATCGCTTTAGCAGGTAATCAGTGAATTCGTATAAAATTGACAAGTTTTTGCCAATAAATATAATCTTAAATTTGTATATTCTTAAGAACGGACCAAAACATTT
>VNJO01009093.1:0-21714 GCA_008042535.1 Drosophila tani | reverse complement strand
GAATTCACTTAGCAGCAAGCTAACGCGATGTATCGATGGTAAAAAGAAACAATCGATGGTGACCCGGAGCACAGCATCATCGATAATATCGATAGTATCGTCAATAGTTTTACAGCTCTATCAGTTAGCGCTTTACAGCTCTGTATTTATCTACATAAAAGGGACAAATAAATGGTTATATAAGATTAAGCCAAGAAATACGCTTCCAAAGATAAATCCTGATTTTTATTAACTTGCAAAACTTATGCACTGTATTAACTTCAATAATTTGTTATCTTAAGTAAACAAACATCAGCGTATTTTCATTTGAGTCGTCATAGACTTTAAACTATTCTGTAAAAGCTATTATGAGTGCCAGTGAAATTTATGTGGGCTTAAATTTGAATTGTTTGCTAATATGTATAATTAATTCAAAAGCTGTAGTCCTTACCTGACATAACTGCTCGAATACTGAGTCCCATTTACGATACGGGAAAGTGCCTGTCGCCACCTCCATCAAAGTGATGCCCAAGGACCAAACATCGCTGCGCACATCGTAGCCCTTGGCCCGCTCTGGATCAATGCGTTCAGGCTGCAGAAAGTTCATTCAATAATAAAACAAATACAAATAGGTTTCAGGAGTTTCAGGAGTATTACCGCCATGTAGGGCCGACAGCCCGCATCCTTGGTTTTAGCAATCGAGTCAACCAGCTGACCCGAAATGCCGAAATCACACAGCTTTATGTCTCCACGACGGTGCAACAGGATATTGCTTGGCTTCACATCCCGATGAATGATCTTTAGCTCCTCTTTTAGATAATTGAGGGCATTCACCGTTGCCACCGTGATCTTGGCCAGAATGGACTCGGGTATGTGACGCTGCTGCTTCTCGTATATGTACTTGTAGAACTTGTCCAGCGATGTGTCCATCAGCTCCATGCAGATCCAACAGTCGCCCTCCTTGAAGAGCGCCCCATAGAACTGAACTATGTAGATGCACTCGTTGGACTTCATGACCACCTCAAGATCCATGAGCAGCTGCTTCTGCTCCTTCTCGTCGACAGTGGAACGAATTCGCTTGACCGCCATCACCTTGTCAAGCTTCTTGAATATCATCTTATTGACCGCGCCGAAGGCTCCCCGTCCAATTTCGCCCTCGTCCTCGAGATCATCCGATGTAAAAGTATGCGTGTTGGCAGGGCCCTCGCCAAACTGTAGCTTGCCACAGGCCTGCTGGCGTATCCGCTCGCGATGCCGGTCGGCAGCCGAGCTGTTATTGGTGGTGCTGCTGCTGCTCGAAGCGAGCGGAACTGCAGACACCGGCGGCGGCGGCTGCAACGGTTGCTGGGCGCCAAAGCAGCGAGTCATGTTGTTGTGCTGCGATGAGGAACTTGAGCCCGAGGATGTGGAGCGCGACGAGGTCGACGAGGTGGACGAGGGTGGATGGCGGATGCTGAGGTTGTTCAGGCTGAGCTGATCCGGGGGATCGCGGGAGCGGCTGGGTCCGGCTGAAGAAGTGAACAAGATACCGGGATTGATTGTGGCTTATCACTGCGCTGCACTACCTATGCGTCACTATTTATTGCGGGCTCGGCAGCGGCGAGTGTGTGTACCTCCTGCCTGCCTGCATATGTGTGTGGGCTGCGGCTTTGGAAAGCAAAAGTTTCGATATACTCACTTGCGAACAAATTTTTCGGTCGCTCGGCCATTGTGTGCGGTGCGGGGTCACTGCCTGGAAGTATCGATGTCGCTATAGCTTTGTGTGGATGTGTTCTCCGTTGAAAGGATGTCTGCTCCGTGTCCGTCCGCAGTTTTCAGCAGGCACCGCGCCCTGAATACAACACGTCGACTCTGGCTGCGTTTGGTCCGCCGATCGATCGGTCGCTCGCCGACGACACTTGGCTTTCCGCTGAATGCAACGCAACTACTTTTTCACTGGGAGAGTGCACATTTATGCACTTTTTTCGCAATTTCGCTAAAGATTTACATAAATAACGCAACCAAAACAGTGTGACCAGCCTGGTTGATGAAATATATGATTCAGTCCAGAGGTATATACTAAATATACAATTTTCAATTTTAAAAAATACCGAGTGTAGCTAGTATAAAACTATTTTAGCTTACAGATTTTAAAGTTATTTATCAGAACTTATAAATTCATTAGTTTAATTACATTGGAAATTCCCCTATACGGCTAAATGACTAAATGAACTAAATTTAGGGAACGACCTAAAAAGGCTGCTAAATATTTAAACAAAAACCCAGTCCCAACCCTTGGATATCCTTAGAATTCCTCTTATTTTTCAATAATTATTTAAAACTGCTAAACCTACAACTAGTACTAAGCTTTTTTATTTCGTTTACAAAATCACAGCATTTTATTTTTCATATCTGGCAACGCTTTACATTTAACGCTCACGAAATTTCGTTCACCTTTGCACCCGACCGAACGAAAAATCTGAGTCTTTTTTCCTGTTATTTTCCATGTATATATTTTTTTTTTAATTAAGCTTTCCGTTTATAATATTGTTTTCGACGATGTCAGTACTAAGCTTAAGCAATGAGAGAGCGAAAGGTTCATAGTCGAGAAATACATGTCGTCAGCAATGTTTTAAAAGCCGCAACCTGACCAGAGAAAAAACATACTATTAGTTGGTGGCGTTTCCATATGGCGCGAGGAAACATTTTTGGAATTCCGAAAGCCGGGTTGCGAAAAGATTAAAAATGAAATAAGACAGGTGGTTCTCTACTATCGGTCTCTTACTTTCTCTTTAACCTTTTCTTCGCGCATTTGAAAAATATAGATTCGAACAAAGCTGCAAAGCCTTGTCAACAAAAACACAACACAGCTGATTATAGGTATGACCGCATTACTTGCCTACCAACAATGCCGAAGAACGTTTTTAAAATAAGGTTCACACTCAAAAAGATAAAATGTTTTTCGGCTTGCAAACTGTTTTACTGTACTGTCAAGGGAAAGCTTAGTCAAGGGCATAAAAGGGCATAAAAATCTAGTCAGGGGTATAAAAGTCTAGTCAAGGGCGTAAAGTAAAAGCATTAAAAGCAGCTAAAAAAAAGTGATATAAATCACTATAAAGTTCTGAACAGTGACGTCACAATTTCTTCAAGTAGCTAACAGCTTACTGCGTCACCTTTCCACCAATTCACCGTTACTTATTATTTATCACATAATCATGTCCAGCGGATTCGTGCGCAGCAGCTACAAATTGTTCGTGGGCAACCTGCCATGGACAATCAGCAGCAAGGAGCTGCGGACGTACTTCTCCCGCTACGGGCACGTAGCCAACGCGGAAGTGGTCTTCGACCGGCAACTGGGCCTGTCCAAGCACTACGGCTTTGTGGTCTTCAGCCAGCGGGATGCCTTCAACAGCGCCAGCAACCAGAACACCCACTTTCTGGAGGGTCGCGTCCTCACCGTTCAGAGGGCCAATGAAACTGCTTAGAATACGAGAATAAGATTTTTTTACTTTAAAAGTTAACAGAGACCAAGAATGCCGGTTGGAGAGATGAAGACAGCTTTGTTTTACACAAACGTAACGAATGAAAACCACTGCTTCGAGTTCGGGGCTACACATAAATGGAGGCGGTTGTCTTATTTCTTGGGCAGGTAGAACTTGGAGTTGGTGCCCACAACGTCCTGAACGTTGGTATGCCCGAGCTGGGTGATAAGCGACGACAGCTCTGCCTTGATGTGGTCGACGACATCCGGTCCCTCGTACACCAGAGCCGTGTAGACCTGGACATACGAGGCTCCCGCCTCGATCTTCTCGTAAGCGTCGTAACCGGAGGAGACGCCGCCGACGCCAATGATGGGTATCTGGCCACCGGTTAGCTCATACATCTGGGCGATCATCTCCGTGGATCGGGCCTTGAGCGGCGGTCCACTCAATCCTCCCTCCTCCGAGGCCAGCTTGTGGGATTCAATGTTCTCTCGCGACACCGTCGTATTGGACACGATCAGGCCGTCCACACGGCTCTGCTTGCGCTTTATCACCCACACGATGTCCTTCATGTCCTCCAGCGACAGGTCAGGCGAGAGTTTCAGGAAGATTGGAACATTCTTGTTCTTCTCCAGACTCGTTCGCGTTGCGTTCACCTGCTCCAACAGCTCGGTAAGCTTGGCCTTGCTCTGCATGTCGCGCAGACCTTTGGTGTTTGGGCTGCTCACATTAATAACAAGGTAATCCGCCACTGGACCGAACACGCGCACGCCCTGCACATAGTCGGCAATAGGGCTCATGGTGGACTTGTTGCGGCCAAGATTGACGCCCACCACGCCGTTGAAGTCCTCCTGGCTGCGGAGCATGCGTAGCCGCTGGAGGACCGCCTGGTGGCCCTCGCTGTTAAACCCGTACCTGTTGATGATAGCCCGATCGTCGGACAGACGAAAGACTCTAGGCTTTGGATTGCCCTCCTGTGCGGCCGGTGTAACGGTACCCACCTCGATGAATCCGAACCCCAAATCGCGCAGCCCACTTACGGCCTCCGCGTTCTTGTCGAAGCCGGCGGCAATGCCAATCGGGTTGCTGAGCAGGCGGCCAAAGAAGGGTGTGTGCAGATTTATGTCATCCTGGTACTGGGACACCGGACACACGCGGTACTTGCATGCAAGCACGGCCAGCTGGTGACTGGTTTCCGCCGGCAGCAGGCGCACGGCTGGCATAACAAAAGTGCGGAACAAGTGGTCCTGGTTCTTGTACGCCGTGAGGCCCGCCACAACGGCGGCTGCTCCGGCCGTAATGATGCCCAGCGAGCGCAGGCGACCCTGCCGGAATGATGTCTACAAAATCTGCTTCAGCTTAAGGCACACTTTACTTACAAATTTCTTTGCATTCTGCATTGCATTCTTCAGGTGATCCTGATCCATGGCGTCTATCGGTGCCTATCGATAACAAGAGCTTACCGGGTATGTGTGAATGAACGGGTGGCGGATTCTTAAAAAACGTAAAAAAATACGCTACACAGACGGAAATGTATTAGTTATAATTTAGGAAAAGATTAGTATAATGTTGATTGAGTGTTTATGTGATGCCTACTAACTGAACATGTACATTGTACACACATGGAGAAGAGCAACCCCCTGAATATACGCTTTCCCCTGCCTGACCTATCGATAACACCGCTTTCTGCCATCTTTGGTTGTTGAGTCAGTTTCTTTTGTTATGGTCAGCTGAAACTGAAGATACTTCGCTTTTCCACCAAAACAAGGGACAACCATGAAGGGCGGAACATTTCGCAATACGCAGTGGGATCCTACGCTCCTCATCTCGCAAATCTTGTCGATGCAGTTCTGCGTGTACTTCACACTGGGCCTGCTGGTGTTCGTGGCCAACAAGTTGTCCGGGGACAACTACAGCCTGGATCACTTGTTCGAGTACCATGTATGCTGCTGTGTGTGCACTTTACTATCCCTGCATTCCATTAATATTCCGCTTACCTTGCAGGAGATTCACATTTACGACCTTGGCGGACGACTAGTTATCTGCGCCTTTGTATTGAATGCCTTCCTGGCCTCCACAGCCTTGTGGTGCATCGTAAGGCGGGCCAAGCTCTGTCTGGACTTTAGGTGTGCACCTCAGATAAATATCTATTTTTGTTTCCCATCAATCAAATTTGGGATTTTACTGTGATGCTGATTGTAGTTCGAATATTAAGTTACCCTTCTGTCTCCACATATGCAGCTGCACCTTCCACATCCTGCATTTGCTCATCTGCTGGTGGTACAACCGCTCCTTTCCTTCCAACGCCTCCTGGTGGCTGCTCAACGTCATTACCGGCACGATAATGTGCATAGGCGGCGAGTTCCTCTGCCTGCAGACCGAAATGAAGGAGATACCGGTGGGCTATGCGGCCCTCAACCAAAAGTCGGACGTCTGAACCAGAACCAGTAACCTTGTGATGCTACACAACCATTTTCTCTGTGCTTGTAATTTATTGTTAAACTAGCGTAAGATTCCATAGCTTAAACACCATAATCTACGCCTCTATTCTCTATTAATGTAGTATCTGGTAAACGTAGGGGGGACGTTGCCTCAGCTTGAGTTCCTCTGGCAGAGAAGCCGGCGGCATGGAGAACTTGATAATGTCTGAACCGCTATAATTCCTCGATACTATGGACCAAAAGTGCACTTCGCGTGGCAAAAACATCCAGCAGCTAAATGCCAACATAACTGTGGCGACTAGCGATCCGAAGAGGAGCAGCATCCAGCACAAGTCATGATGCTGTGGCTTCTGCATACTTCTTTTACAGCTTATCTGCGATCCGCGAACAGAATGTAAAGCCCAAAATTTACTGCCGATCTCCGAAGTAAAGAAAACGGGTGTGGCCCAGTCGAACCACCAGTCAAGCAGCTCTGAGCTTTGCTCTCCAAATAAATTAAACTGTCAGGGCAAGCGCAAACAAAAGAATCGACGACGTCGTATTGTTGGCATGCTTCCCCCGGCCTCCAGAATGCGCCAGAGCAAACTAATCAGGTTTGCCTAATCTAATTAGTAGGAGGCTCACCATCAGCCACGATCGTCGTCACTTCCTCTTCGCTGTTTGCGGCACTCCCACTTACATGTTCCCCTCGATTTGCACGTTCAGTTAGGCTGATTGCTAAAAGTGCATGGTTGAAGCTTTGGGAACCAGAATCGGGTGACAAAGCTCTCGCTTTGGAGCTTCTAAAGGGTCATGACTACTCGCCTTTCGGCTTTCGGTTAATTCCAACATAATTGCGAATTTAAAATAACGGATCTGTACAGTAAAGAACTAGCCAATGAGCAAAGTGAACTCAAAAGTAAATAAATTTGTATACAGGCATGTTCCAGTTTCCACTTTCGAAAAATCTACACGGAAATTATTTCCCAGATTTTTTCTAGTTTTCACTTCCGAAAAATCTACACGGATTTAAAGTGTTCTCCTTTAACGCTCTGGTTCGGAAGTTCCGAACGGAACTAGTTGGCTAGCGGATTCAGATCCGCAAGATCCGGGACCAAGAAAGGAACCTGAGGGAAATTTTATGAAAAGTCCTCAAATCAACAATCGAAATCTGGTCACTCTTTCCAAAGGGAAATTTTATAAAGGAACATTTTTTACAAGGGAAATCCGTGTATGTTAAAGAAAAATCCGAATGTGTTATCAAATTCACTTCCGAGTGAAAACTGGAACAGACCACAATAGATAAAGATAGAAAACGAAGAAAAAAAATATTAAAAAATGAGTTCGATACCACAATTCTAAAAAGAAAATAAAGCCAAAAAATGTAGAATCTTCTTCTGTCAACAAAAACCACAAAGCTTAATATTATAAATGATACCAAAAAGAGAGAAAAACCTTTTTTTTTTTCATTTGCTAAATTATTAAATTTAAGTTTAGCAAACTTTCGTAATTTAATCCTTTTTTGTTTTTGTGTTGGTTTTTCGCTTCATATAGTACATTATATATCTCGATTTATATATTTTAATATATACCATATATATATATCAATACTATTTTTATGGTTTCTTGTCGTTTAAAATCATCAATTGAAGTTCAAGGTTTGCGCTTTCATCATCTTGTTCCGATTACGAAACAGTATACACGTCTATATATACGTTTTTGTTTTTAGATTTGAAGATCCAAGAAAAAATGATTTGTGAGAAGTAGCATTTAGCATAACTTATGGACAAAAATTCAAAATTGTATCGGTTGCTTAAATATTCGTATTATTTCTGTGGTTGTGTTTAGTGTTTAGCATATTTGTAATATGTATGTGTTTGCATATCCTTCTATATACTCTTGGATTCCATAAAATAGACGAGATGATGGGGGGATGGGGAGTGGGGAGTAGAGTTTTTTGGGCTGCCTATACATGAATGTAATATACTTTCGCGTTGGATTTGCACAATTTATTATGAATGCTCGCTCCTGGGCTTTTAAAGGTTGTGAGAGTGAATTATTGTTAGGTGGTGGAGGGTGGAGGGTGCATCTTTGCATCTCTGCTCTGTATCTGTTGTTGTTGTGTTATCTTTTTCTGTATTTTCTGTATTTTTCGTGTTTTGTTTTGTTTTGTGTTGCGCTGCGCACAGACAGTTTTCTCTTTCACATTTGCTGTTCCTATATATAGTATAGTATACACGACGAGTGTGCGGATATACATATATAGATCTTATCGACTTTGTATTCTTCTTCTTCTTCAGTTAGTGTTAGTTGCGAAAGTGGCTATGGAGCGACGACTGTTGATGCTGCTGCTGCTGCTGCTGGTGCTGCTGCTGTTGGTGCTGATGGGCCAGGACGATTGCCTGAGGCTGAGGCTGAGGCTGGGGCCTTGCTCATTGACCCCACCAGTCGGGTCCGTTGCTCGAGTGCGAGGCACCGCCGCCATAAGAGCCGCCGTAGGAGCCGCCGCCGCCGCCGCCACCGCCGCCAAAGTATCCACCGCCACCAGAGTTTCCGCCTAAAGAAATCGAAATCGAAAATCGAATCGTTTTAGTTGAAAAATGGATCTTTGGCTGGTCCCCCACCCCACTCACCGAACTTACCGTAAGAGTTGCCATTGCTGCGGTAATTGCCACCACCGCCGCCAGCTCCAGAGCCACTGCTGCGAGGCGGTCCGCTGCTACGTCCACCGCCGCCGCCCACACCGCCTCCGGAACTCTGACGGTAATCCCTTGAGCCAAAGCCGCCGCCGTAGCGTCCTCCGCCGCCGCCGCCCCGTCGCTTAACGCCGCTGTGGCCGCGATCCGAGCTCATGTCCTCCATGAAGTTGGGGATCTCCTGCTTCGTCTCAATCAAGAGCTCCAGCAGATCGGAGCAAATGTTGCGGTTCTTCTCGTTGAAGAAGGAGGTGGCCACACCAAGGTTACCCATGCGACCGGTACGACCGATGCGGTGGACGTACTCCTCGACATCCGAGGGCAGGTCAAAGTTGATGACATGCTTCACATGGGGAATGTCCAGGCCGCGGGCGGCCACAGCGGTGGCCACGAGGATGGGGCAGTCGCCGGATCGGAAGCAGCGCAGAGCCTCCTCCCGCTCCTTCTGGGTGCGATCGCCATGGATGCTGGTCACCGGATGGTTGCACTGGTACAGGAACTCCTCCAGCGAGTCCGCACCCTTCTTGGTCTCAACAAAGATCAGCGTCAGGTTGTCCTTGCAGTACTCGGGACCGTCGCGGATGGACGAGAGCAGGTCCAGCAGATAGGAACGCTTGTCCTGCTCGTAGACCCACAGGATCGTTTGCGTAATGTTCTCAGAGGTGGAGCCCACACGACCCACCGCCAAGAAGATGTAGTTGCTCAGGAAATCGCTGGCCAGCTCCTGGATCTGCTTGGGGAATGTGGCCGAGAACATGAGCGTCTGGCGTTGCCCGGTGGGGGGCATGTTCAGCTGCTCGACAATGCGACGGATCTGCGGCTCGAAGCCCATGTCCAACATGCGATCCGCCTCGTCAAGGACCAGGAACCGGATGTTCTCCAGCCCCACCTTGCCACGCGTGATCATATCCTCCAGGCGACCAGGTGTGGCCACAATCAAGTGGCAGCCGCGGTCCAGTTCGCGCATCTGCTCGCTGGTATTGTTGCCGCCATAAAGCACGGCCGGACGCATCCGGGAGCGGTAGGCGAACTTCTTGGCCTCCTCAAAGATCTGGGTGGCCAGCTCGCGGGTCGGTGCCAGCACCAGACCCAACGGATACTGCTTGCGCCGGCTGTACTGCCTGTTGCTCTGCGGCGGAGCCGAGTGTCCGTGCTCGTACATCTGGTTGAGGATCGGCACCAGGAAGGCGGCCGTCTTGCCAGATCCCGTTTGGGCGCAGGCCATCAAGTCCCGTCCGCTGATTATGATCGGGATTGCGTGCTTCTGCACCGGTGTCGGTTTGTCATAACGCGCCAGGTTCACGTTGTTGCGGATGATCTCCGTCAGCTGCACATCATCGAACGATGTGATGTTCGGGGGCACATTCTGGCCCGTCGCCTCCACGGGTATATCCTCGTATTTGTCAAAATTGATTCCCGTGTTGCCCACCCCAAACAGCTCCTGCTCCAGGCGCTCGTCTCGGGCCCCCAACTTTGTGTAGTCGACGTTGCCGCCGCCGCCCTCCTTCCACCGGCTGTTGTAGCCCCCGCCGCCGCCGCCGCCGCCGCCTCCGCGCTCGCCGCGGTTGTTGTAGCTTCTGTTGCCGCCACCACCGCCGCCGGGTGGTCCTCCCTCCCCGCCGTCGAATCCAGCCGGGCGCTCTGGCTCCTGCCAGCGATCATTGCGCGGCTGTTGCGGCTGCTGCTGCTGCTGGCCCTCTTCGCCAGTCTGCTCGTCAAGAGCGCCTCCGCTTCCGCCACCGCCGCCGCGATACGAGGGTCCACGACCAAAGCCGCGACCTCCACCACCTCCTCCGCTGCGATTCCAGTCACCGCCGCGCCGAGAGTCGAATTCACCACCTTCAAAAGAATTATAGGCAAGTGTAAGTAACATTTTGGAAATAAACGCAAAGCGATGACAAGATAGGTCAAATATCTGGCGAACCTCGATTAAAATCTTGATGGTTCATGGTGACTTCAATTTAAAATTGGTTTGGTAGTAATTTCACTTAATCCAAAGGGATGTGTATCAAAGGTAAATGCAAGTTATTTAATAGATGACTTTACTCCATTTCGCAAGGGAAAATAATTATTTATCGAGTTTTTACAAACATTCATGAATGATTGACAGAGAAAGGAACAACTGTTTTTCAAACATTTGAAAATAAGTGGGATAAAACATGGGCGACTAGAAGTAACCTAATACAACAAAAAATTAAAATCGATGTTTTTCGATATTTTACAAAATAAAATCGATTAAATCGTGAAACAGGTCGGAATAAAATGCTTATTACAATTTTTCTGATTAGACGCGGGGCGGTTATCTATAAAGCAAAAAATCCGATCTGATTCGGTATATATATTAAAGTATTTAAAAGTTTAAGGATAATAAAATTAAACCTTATTCGTCGTCAACTCTTTATTCTTGCTTTATTCGTAGTGGTAGAATTTATCGATAAATCGATTCATTCAAAACAGAATCGATGCGATGCTCGACTAAAACCAAAAGAATCGATATGATCGATGTTGAAATTGATTCTATCCCAGCTCTAACGGGCGAAGTAAATTAAACCACAATTACACAGGTCGACAAAAATCAAATTTTTTTCATCCCGCTTTTGATTCTGGAAGATCTTTGCCGGTACATTACTAATCCGAAACTGAAAAGTTTCCATCACGTGCCAATTTTGAGAAAACCGCGGTTAAAGTATCGAGCACTGCTTTCTTTAGCACTTTTCAAGGCTTAATAACCCCCAAACCAGACGTCCCTTAGAGCTGATATTAGGCATATTACAATTTGAATTTTCTCACAAATTTTTGCTATGTTGTAGCCTTGATATTTTGAAATTTTTGTTAGTCTCGGCGTTCGGTTTGAAACATTAATGTTTCTTCTAAAGATTTGACATCGATGTTCCAAACCTTTAGCCAAGACACACAAGTTTTTTTTTTTTTGGATACCAGGGCTCCTACATAACAAAACTTTGTCACCAAATTAAAGTTGTAAAATGAATTTTAACTTAAGAACGAGAGGTCCCCCATTGGATATTCTTGTTTAATATTGAAGTAGAAAGGCCAAAGCTTCTTTAAAGCCTAAAGGGAACTCTAGACTACGTAAGGTTTGCGAATTATTCAGCCTTGAAAACTGCCAATTCAAGCAGTGCATGATACTTTGACCGCGTTTTTCTCAAAATTGGTACGTAATGGAAACTATTCAGTTTCGGATTAGCAATGTACCGGTTAAGGTCTTTCAGAATCAAAAGCGTTTATTCGCCGGGTTTTTTTTTGTCGACCAGTGTTATTGGATAATATGTTAATATGCTAATCTAAAACACACGGTTGCCAACTCATGGTTATTACCATCAGTGGTAACATGATTTAATGGACAAGGCAGCTATAGCTATAGTTTCATTGCATTTGGAACCTACCGTTGTAGTTGTCCTCGTAGCGACCGCCTCCGCGACGTCCGCCTCCTCCGCTGCCAAAGCTGCCGTAGTCACCGCTCTGGCGATTGAAGCCGCGACTGCCGCCGCCGCCGCCCCTGCGGTATTCGCCTCCGCCGCGAGGCTGCTGCGGGTCCCTGCTGTCCTGGCGCGGATTCGCGGCTCTCGAGTCGAGGCCCTGGCCCTGGCCTTGTCCTTGGCCCTGGTTCTCTGCGTCCGCTGCGTTGTTGTTGCCACCACCACCACGAAGATGAGGGGGCACATACACACCACCGGTGACCGAGTTAGTGGAAGTCTTGCTTGTTATGGGGCCGCTATAGTTAGCCGAGCCGCCATTCAAGTCCAGACCAGCAACCTAAAGGAGTAAAAGAAGAGTGTAAGTTATGGTCTAAATCAAGGTCATGTTCAGAGTTAGTTATTTCCAATAGTTCCAACTCTTAAAAGAATAAATGCTAGTAATAAACATAAAAGTTTAATACCAAATATATTTCAAACCCTTTTGAGCCAGTTTTAAGTTTATTTAGAATGTATTGTCAATACATTTACACTATAGGGTAGAGGTGGAGAAACATCGATGTTTGCGGACATCGATGTTTTTCGATGTTTAAACAAAAAACATCGATGAAAAAATCGATGCATCGATGTTTCTCCACCTATACTACAGGGGCATCTTTAAAGACGTTAGTTGCAGTGTTGCCAACTTTTGCTGAGAAAATAACGCAGTTTTCGGCGGGACAAGGGTAGAAAAAACTGTATTTTTTGCCAAAAAAAAAAATCTGAAAAAAGCGCAAAATAGTTCATACAATTTTTGCATTTAAAAAAAAAAAAAAAAAAAACTGAAAAACGTTTATTTCCGGTCGCCCAAATTATAAAAAGTTTAAAATACTCTCGAGAATTTTGGTTAAGGAAAACAATATAGAAAATATAGTTTTATGCGTTTTTTTTTTTTTTTTTTTTTAATTTAGGTTTAATCGGATGATAAACGTGAGAGATATAAGCAATAAGGTTGCAATTTTTGGGCAGGCCCGCAACCGTTGCAAATGCAGGCTGCGTAGCATGTAGATCACACACTGAATCGTGGGTTTTTAGTTTGTTTCACAAGTTACTTAGTTTTGCAGGTAATGTGAATTTGCAATAACTTTATTAAACTCGGAAGGTAGCCGATTCATCTCTCCAAATTTTAAAATCTTAAACATATGAAGAACATTTTAAAGATATAAAGATATTCACATTAATATTTTGTCACAGCAGATTGTCTTTTCTCGACTCTAATCATCTTCGAGAGTTGACACTCTCGATAGAATATTGCAATAAAAAAACTGATAAAAAGCTGATTTAAAATTAATAAGAGCTAGAATTCCCGCTTCCCTCTGTTTGTAAAATATACCCGCAAGTCAAGAATAAAAAAAAGCTGAAAATGGCGGGAAAAAAGCTGATTTGGCAACACTGCCACACAAGGTATAAAAAATAAACGAAATAATAACAAAATTAATAAATTAGGCACTCTATGCATTTAGCACAATTTCATGCTTTTAGTCATTTTATTTTTTGTTATAATTATTTATTTATTTTTTTTTTTTATAAAAAAAAATACGATCCTTTGGGTTATAAATTCTATCCCCATAATGGAGAAATTTTCCGAACTAATGGTGCGGCTCTGCGTAAAACCGCCTTAAATAGTAAGATTTTTAATATTACATTCTCACTCTAATGTGAACCCATCAGGGTTTATTGGTTTCAAATTTTTAAATACATTTTTTTACAAAAGTTCTATGGCTATTATTATTCGCCGCTGTTCACGTTCAAGTTCAATTGATTACAACTTCGTCTTTCAATGGAAACCTTCTCCAGAACCTCCAAAACTTCTCTGCTCCCGCTTAGCAACATGTGCTATTTACTGCATGTTCTTCTTAGCGCAACGTGTATATGTATATGCATGAGCGAAAATCACCGTCACATATAACAAAGAGAGAGAGGCGCAACTAGTTTAAAGCTTTGAATTTTGATTTTCGTATATCGTTCGTCAGCAGCGAGCCGCTCTCCGTCCCTTTCGATGCCATCCCATCCATTTCACTCTTACTCACAGCCTGCTTATTACACAAAGAGAGGCCGCCTAGCAACACAACAAAAACAAAAACAGAGGAGCGAATCACCCACACATAGAAAAATTAGTCTCAGCTGTGGTGGTGGAACAGTAAGCCCGGTTGTGGAACGTAGGTTCAGACATTGTGGAACGTGGTCGATCATTTTACGTGATTTTAAAATAGCCGTTGGCAAATTTAAAACAAATTTTTCGTACAGTTCGCTAATTTGTGTATTGCTTACTAAACAACAATTTTAACGTAGAACATTAAAATTTTGAACACCTTGCAATCCTATTTACAACACTCAGCTTCCACATGTGCGCGCAAGCGAGAGAGCAGGAGAAAGAAGTGTGACCAGATACACACAAACACATACTCAGCCTTAGAACAGCGGCACTGCTCACACAATCACACACGTACATAGATGGCGAGTGGAAACTTTCATATGTACATATATATATACACATATATCAATTTGGAGGCAAGCGAGCAAAAATTATACAAAAGAAATTACAAATTGGAATGACGAAGCAGAGGAACATTGACACACACACACACAAGCAATCACTCTCATGTATACGATTCACTGTTGTAAAAGAGCGATACGAGACATTAGTGTGTTATGAAATCAATAAATTTTTAGCCGAACATTGTCCAATAGCCGCATCGCACACACACACACGCACGCACTGGCGCACTCACTCACAAATATGTATGGTTGAACATTACTTTTTTTTTCATGTATAGTATATTTCCACCCCTCTCACTTTACTTACTTGCTGCTCTAGACCTGTGCCATTTTGGTTAATAGCATTACTCATATTATCCTCCAATCAGTTGCTTTTTTTTTCTTGCTTTCCGTTTAGGAAAATTTTGCAATCGTTACGCTGGGTTTTTTGGGGTGCACACTTGCAATTTCCGACAAAAAAATGTATACGATCGTTGTGTTTGTGTTGCACTTGGTGTCTATACGATTTTCCTTAGTTTTTCCGACTACTACTTCTTACGTTCCACAAGCTACTGCGTTCTCGTGTGAAATTTTGAGCGATGTCTGGGTTCTATACTTTTTCGATTTCTTGCTTTCTTTTTGCTTTTACTCTCGCACAGAATTTCTTTGTTCGGCTTGAAACTGAGACGTCTCCGTATCGGCCTGCTTGTGCCACGACAATTACAAGCACTTTGCAGCTTGGAAAATTTTGCTTTTCCAACGATTTCACGTTTTTTCTCCGCTTTCAGACGCGTGTCTAAAAATTAGGGATGTGAGAAATATAAATCAATATATCGATATATTTTTTTAAATATCTATCGTGAAATTCTTGTTGAAAAGGTGGCAGCACTGGTTCATAAACTTTCTTGAAAAGATTGCTTAGCTTTTTCGCCGAAAATCACATATTCCTGCATGCCCGAAAATGGCATGGGGCATCAAAACAAGGGGAAAAATGTGATTTTCCGCGCATAGTCTGGCAGCGTCAATGACAAGCGTTTCTTAAGTGTGACCAGTTGCTAAAAAGTGTCGCGGTTTTTCTAACAAATTTGTAAGACTATAAAATTTGTAAGGAAAAAAGATAATACTAGCTTTTAAGGGGGGATACAACTAAACAAAACTCACCTTGAAAAAAAAGAACAAAAAATTGCGGCTGCTGATGTGCCGTTGACGTGATAGTTGGATACGATAGTTTAGTTCGTGGCTGCCAGATCGTTGTCCAAATTTCGGGGGCTATCGCTTTTTCGAGTCGCTTCTCTGGTGTTTTGTTTTCTAATGGAAGAGAAATAAGGCTGGGCAGTTGAAATTTTGTATCAATTTAGGCCAAAAATTTATGTGTATGCTGAGTTATAGTTGATTTTTCAAGCGTCAATCGCTTTCCCCATTTTTGCGATATGAAGCAAAAGTCATGAGATTTCCATTCGGAATCACCTTTATGGCGGCTTTAAAAACATTTTTTGTTTTTCAAATATGTCGTTGATTAGGTTCCCCTTAGTAAATAGATAGTAATGTCTCGATCTCTCGTTTATATTCATGCACTTGCCTAATTAGAATATACATTTATTGAGTATATAGAATAAATGCTTTTGGTATTAATCTTAGCTTGAGATTACATTAAGGGAACAATAAATATGGCTACAAAGTATCGTATATATATGTATATATCATCTGGCTCCATCTTCTAGCCCTTGAGCAGGCAGCGGGAGTAGAACTCCCGGTCGATGGCGTCGTTCGGAATGTAAGAGCTCCACTTGAAGATCAAAGCAAGCGTATCTCCGGCGACCATGTGGTCCAGCGCGATGTTAAGGAAGCAGTTCCAGCTGTAGAAGAAGTGGCGACTAAGCTGCTCCTGCTCCACCCCGGAGACGCATTCGCAATTGGCGCACACCAGCCGTCCGCGTTGCAGTTCCACAAATTGCTCAAAGCAGCGAGCCCAGGCCCCGACGCTCAGTTGCTTGCCCACATCGGTCAGAAGTTCCGGCAGGCCGTAGTTTAGGATAATGGCCACCACCTTGGTTATATTCTGTTCGGCCAGATAGAACTTAGCCAAGACGTCCAGGAGAGCCGGAACAGCTTTAACCACATCGAAGCACTTTAGCTGCTCTCCCCGGGACCAGTAATACCGGAGAAGCACCGCTCCAAGCTCATGGTACTGACAGGAAGTGTCAAATCGGAGGGGGAAGGAGCAGTGCTCACACCTAACGATCTCCGCATTGCCTGGAGCGTTCAACAGAACAAATCCAGCCGCTATGTGATCCCGCGTGGCATCATCTACCTCCCATATTAGCTCCTGGTCCAAATAATCAAAGTACATCTCGTAGCAGTTGCGTTGCGCCTGCTCTGGAGTATCGCCGTGATCCACCATCATATTCTTGAGTTTCTCCAGCAGACTAACCAATTCCCCTGCTGCATACTCATCGAACACGGCTCGGTATCGGTCGACGCACTGGGTCCGACTGAACTTGGCGCTCTTGGCGATCAGGTAGAGATTGTAGAGGGTCTTCTCCTCGGGGCTAATGTGCGGTGCCTGAGGAGCCGGCCTCTTGCAGCGACTGACAATTTCCTCCTCGTCCCGGTCCTCAGCTCCCGACTCATAGCGCGCCTTGATGTCCTTGAAGGGAAGCGAACGCTCGCTGGCGGGGATTAGTTCTCTGACCAACTGCTGCTGCTCCTCGGCGAAAATATTAAACTTGTACTTGATGATGTTCTTGCCGAACTTCCCGGTGACAGTGAGCAGGGCGTCCTTAAAGTGCCCAGACTTGGGAGCCTGCTTTAAGTTGTCACAGAACGCATTCTCCAGAACGTAGACTCCCGCTGGCTGGTTGGCTGCCTTCGCCGCACTGCCTCCACTCAGGCTGCGCTCTGTGGTGGCGGAACTGCCACCGGAACTGTGCGTGTCCAAGGCACTGCCCGTGCACTGGGTAATGGCATCAAAGATCACGGATATATCGTTCAGCAGCTCGTACTCCTGTCGCTCGATGAGCAGCTGCTTCAGCGGATTCAACTGTTTCAGCTCATAGTCCTCGCGGGCCTTGTCTGCAAAGTAACGTACATGCTGGCGGAGCAAATTGGCGCAGGGGAGTAGCTTGGATTGCTGGATCAGGGAAACGGCGTGCGACTGAAGCGTCTGCAGCTGGACGCTGTACAGAGCGCCCGATTGGGTGAAGACAAATATCTCCAAGCCCGAGGATCGACAGTCGGCAATCCTCTCGAACTGATTGCACCACAGGACCACCGCCGATCGTCGCACATCGAACACATACAATCCGAGTTCCGTGAAGGCCAAGAGGAAGTCCTCGCCCAACCGCTGAACCTTGGCGAACTGAAGGTTCTGCGGCTGATAGTCCAGGAGTTCGGCATTGGCGTCCAGTTCGTCAGTGCCGCTTCCCGGCCTGTGAATCCTCGCTGGTGCGGTTGCCAAAGCGGCCTTAAACTGGTGGGTCTGCAGCACCTCACCTTCAAAGTCAACCTCCCACACTCGGCTGCCGGGACGGGCACAGTAGATGCGAGAGGGCTGAAGTGATTCCTGCGGTGAGACGAAGAAGCAGGCACCAAAGGCGCCATCACGAGGACGGTTCCCTATCTGAAAAGGAGCAAGGAGCAAGGAGAACAATATTATCCAGACTTAAGAGATTCTTAAGAGCCGGAGAGCCCACCTGCTTGTACTCCTCGAACTCCGTATTGCAGAGAATGCACTTGTTGCAGTTGGACACCAGCAGCAGCGACTCAAAGTCGTCGATCTGGACAATGGGGGAGTCCAGGTACAGCAGGGGATGGACGGTCATGTTCAGCAGCAGGCTGTGGCCGATGAACGAGGAGAGCAGCACGAGGCTGACTTGCCCACGGGAGTCACCATAGTAGAACTGCTTCTCGTCCTGTGTCCAGTGGATGCAGCTCACCTGCACTGCCTGGTCCAAATGCGTAAATATCACCTGAGGCGTGGCCTGGGCGGACAGATTCACCGCGTACACGCAGATCAGAGAGCGCTGCGTTGAAAAAGCCACATATTTACTATTTGCCGAAATACTGAGACAGGTAATGGCTCCATGTTTGTTCGGGATCAAATGCAGAAACTTTCCGTTGCGATTGAACAAGTATAGCGATCCGGATGAGGCCCCAAAGATGATGTAGCTGTCGGATATGTCGAAGCAAGTGTACTGCGGAGGAGGGCAGAGGAGTGATTACTAGTGGGTGGTCTGCAATCGGCTTACAGGTAAACTGCTCACCTTGATACGGTTGTGATGCTTCAGTGGCAGCGACAGCGACAGCGAAAAATCAATAAAATTCGTGAGACAGTAGGAGTCGGCCATCGTGCGGGATTTCCTTTGTTTGCAGGTGCGCTTGCCAATCACATATCTTCTTGCTTACATTAATTGCATTAACGGGCCACCGCGAAATGTATATTAATTATTTCCACGAAATTGTAGTGTAGTCGGTCTGTCTATCCAAATCGTTGGAAGTGGTCACACGCGTGCATTTTCGCCTCCGCTGGGACTGGTCACACCGAAACACCTGTAACTGCGTTGCCAGACTACTCCCAGAAAATAGCGCTTTGCCACCGATTTCCACTGCAGCTTCCCAGCAATCAATATTAGCGTTTTCTGAAAGCCCTGCAATAGGGCGCTTATGCAATAGCACTCTATTTTATTTTTCCCGCTAGTAAATAATGCAGAAACATACAGGTGACGCCACAAAACAGTATGTTTTTAATTTTATTTGAAAAAAGAGATGATCAATGATCTCTGATCCTTCACTATTCTGGCGAACACGACCAATGTTTTTGGGCTCGCAAACGGTTTTACTCGATGTATGTATGAGTTTGTAATATTTTATTTTAGAGTGGCGTCTGGCCAGTGGCCACACTGGGCTGGACAGCTTTGGTCACATTGATTTCTATGTTGCAAAATTTCGGATATGCGAATGGGAAATATGTTTGTAAAATAAGGAGCCACCTCTGCAGCAGCTGGCAAAATGAGTCTCAACTTGGGTGGTTGGATACACAGCTTCACCGTGACGGACACTCAAGAGCACAAGGGAGGCTACACTATCTACAAGATCACCTCGATTGTGAGTTCCCTTGAAATTTTGTGGGCAGTAGAACTGTTTCACCTGCAAATACTTCCTTTATAGGTCTTCCCTCGCTCGGTGCCACAAGCCCTTACCTGTCTGGTGGTGTGGAAGCGTTTCCACGACGTCAAGCGACTGCACCGTGAGTTGAGCCGGCGACACAAGAGCCTCCAGTTGCCGGGAAAATTGCCAGTTCCCACGGATAGTAGTTACTTTAAGCGCTTCGATGCGGCTGTGATCCAACGCCGAAAGGAGTACATTCTAACGCTGCTCGACTTTGCTGCCCAGCATTCGGCGTTGTACAAGTGCGCCACATTTACGCAGTTTTTTCAGGAAGCGCCATCGCCCCCCAATGGCTCACCGATCAAGAAGCTGTATGTGGAAAGATCGCTGCGACTGGAGACGGCGCACGCCGGCAGCAGCTGCAGTGCCGATGCCGGGAGTGGAGCAGGAGCAATTAGCGACATTTGTGCTAAATTTGATTTTCCGTACGACCCGCATGACGTGAAGGACGTTAAGGAACAGTCGTCGTCTGCAGACTACGATGAATCAAATGAAATAGAAACTAAAACTAAAACCGAAACCAGAACGATTGAGGTGGTGGCATCGCCAAAACGGGACTATCTACGCCTTCTCACGCCGATGGCCTCGATCGAAAGCGATGACAGCGACTACATCTACGAGGCGGCACTGGAGTTTAGCCATGCCGTCCAGGCGGAAGTCAATTTGGACTATTGTGAAGCCCACGAGCGCTACAAGCATGGGGTGGATCTCCTGCTCAATGGCACCAAGCAAGACGCAAACGAGGAGCGAAGGTTTATAGCCAAGGCGAAGATAGCAAAGTATTTGGCGCGTGCCGAGGAGATTCATGCGAACTTCCTGGCCAGCAACTGTCCCACAAAGAAGCTAAGCTTTCAGCTTTCGTTGGACACGAAGGACGGTGAGAGTGTGACAATGCTGGAGTGCCCCTGGAACCAATTGGTCAGATACAAGGTGTTGCAAGTTCTCGAGGAGCGCGTGATGCAGGTGCAGTGTGTAACGAAACCGCGACAGCCGGCGACAATTATGAAGGGCATCGAGAAACCGGCCAGTCACTCGCTCACCCAGAGCATCTTTCTGCCCCAACAGGTGCCGTATATGGTCCAGCTGCTGGCCTACTTCCAGTCGGAGCAGAAGATCTTTCTGCTGCTGAGGCAGGCGGAGGGTGGCAGGCTATACGACTACCTGCAGAGCTACACGCCCACAAGCAGGAAGTGTGTCAATTACGGGGAGCTCTTTCCGGCGGAGCTGGAGGAGGAGAAGCAGGAGCCCCTTATGGCGGACAGCGATGTCAGCGATCTGGTGCGCAGTTCTCAGCAGCTGCTCAAGTCCGTCTCCAATACGCTGAGCAACCTGCAAGCGGGCGTCGTCACGCCCAGAAAGCGTAGGTCAGACCTGACCCGTATAGCCCGGAGCAAGCCTATTCCGGAGCAGTGCCTGCGTCAATGGGCCTGCGAGCTGGCCATTGCCGTTCACAGTCTGCATGGGAAGGGCGTAATACTGCGGGATCTGCACATGGCCAACATATTGCTGGGCGACAAGGGCCAGCTGCTGCTTACGTATTTCTATCAGAACGAGGGACTCAGCTCCGATGTCAACTATGTCCACAAGGCCTTAAGTTTGGAGGCACTAGCGAATCATTTCGTGGCCCCAGAGCGACCGTTGAGCTTTCGCTCCGACTGGTGGAGCTATGGCGTCGTGCTTTATCAGCTTCTGCTGGGTGTGGTGAGTGGATAGAATCTCCAAGAGTCTCTCCAAGGAGAATCTTGTTATCTGTTAATATCCCTTGATTTTTAGCCTTACAAGACGACACATCCCGGGCAACTGGAGCTCTATGGTTGTGTGCAGTATCCCACTGATCCCCTGGAGATATCCGACGATGCAAAGGACCTTCTGGAGCAGCTGCTGCAATTAACGCCGGAGCTTCGTTTGGACTACGAGCAATTGCAAGCGCATCCGTTCTTTAAGGTTACCAATTGGCAACAAGTTGTGGAACAGGGAACTAGTTCTTTATAATGAATATTTTATGACTACGAAATATTTGATGATTTCAAAGAAATTCATT
>VNJO01009091.1:0-32482 GCA_008042535.1 Drosophila tani | reverse complement strand
CGAGTCGCGAAATTATCACCGACCGAAAAACCAAAATGTACAACAAAATTGTTAAGAAACTTGTCTAGTATGTTTTTATTTCTCATGACAAAAAAAAATTGTTATAAGAGAGAGCAAATAAGTTGAGCTTATACGAAAATCAGTTGATTTTGCCTATAAATTTCGAGTGTTTCGCGAGATTTAGTTTGATCCGAAAGTTATACTTAAACCTGGAGTCATGCTGGTTAAGATTATTTACCAGAAACTATCAGGGGCACAGTATTGAACGTGTGCCCGTGTTAATTTCTGTCAAATACTTGGGCCCCGTGGTCAGTAGAGCTGGAAATCGAAGTTTTCGATGTTTTTCTAGATAAAAAATCGATTTTAAATCGATCAACATCGATTGTTCGATGTCTTCGATGTTTTTCTAGATAAAAAATCGATTTTAAATCGATCAACATCGATTGTTCGATGTCTTTGATGTTTTTCTAGATAAGAAATCGATTTTAAATCGATCTTCATCGATTGTTCGATGTCTTCGATGTTTTTCTAGATAAAGAATCGATTTTAAATCGATCAACATCGATTGTTCGATGTCTTCGATGTTTTTCTAGATAAAAAATCGATTATAAATCGATAAACATCGATTGTTTTGTTTTTTCCAGCTTTAGTGGTCAGCAGTTATTTCTTTCCAAAGCCCCTGTTGAAAAGTATATTTTGTAAGACCCCCGCAAACTCTACACACTAACACTAACACACCCATAAGCTGCACTACACTGAGAGCAAAGCTAAGTAAACTCTTGACATTGCAAGCTAAGGTTGCTCAACATTTTTTTGGGATGGGCGTAAATGAGAATGAGAAGGAGAAGGAAAACATGCAATTTTGTTAAATATACAAACACCACACAACACACTTATAATATTTATAAAAATTGTGATATAAAATGTAAATGTAAATGCACCTGAAGAAAAATCTATCTATCAAATGACGCTGTGCCATCAACAACAACAACAACCACTTCTAACTACTGTTAAGGCCGCCAGAGAAAAAGTAAAAGAGAAAAGGAACATTTTCCACACAGTCTTTGTTTGTTTACGTCCCACGAAATCAATGTCAAGTGCATATACCATACACCAATATACTTCTATTTTTCCAACCGAACAGCAACTTATACTAAACAAAACTTCCATAAAAACGAAAGAGAAAAAGCAAAAAATAATAAAAAGCAAAGCAAAACAAAAAAAAAACGATGAAAAAACAACTATTGTTCAGAATTAATTAGCTCAAATCGCTGCTAAAGAGATCGGTCGGTTTGGGTTCGGTTAAAGTTTTGAACATTGAATCATAATAATGATAATAATGATAATAAAAACGACAGCGTCCAGATGATAATTTTAAACTATATTCATGCAATCTATTCCTAACAGAAAATCAATCATATATTTGCATTGAAACTGATGATGATGATATGATATATTGAAAATGGAAACTACCGCGCTTTCGTTTTTGTTTGTAAAACTGTGAGGAATGTTTCGCAACGAAACAAAAAAAAAACTTAACTAAGAGTTAATTTAAAGAAAAGCAGCAACTACACTCAAACAAAAAAGCCTTGGTTTTGCATAATGTCCGATAAAAGCCAATGGGTAAACTTAAGTCGTTACAAGAAGCGCTGCTTTCGAGAGAGTGAACACCAACGAGAAAGAGAAACCGAGGAGGGGAAAGACCTGCAATTAATAAATAGTTGAGAAAACTGATCGATTACATCAATTTAAATGTTTGTATGAGAACAATTTGTTTTAAAATTATTGCTATACAAAATTGAAACGAAAAAAGAGAAAACAAACAAACGCCAAGAGAAAAGTATAGAAAACCCGCAATAAAAGGAAGAGTAGATATTGTTTTATACATAAAAACTCAATAAAAATGCAAAATACATAAAATGTTAAGCGGCTGTGTTTTATTTATTGCAAGCAGCAGCAACAGGACAGCAAGAGGATTAAGCACATGCAGCAGAGGTGGGCACTCGTTCAACAATTAAGCACAAAGCTCCCGCATTAATCCAGCGAGAACCATGACACAATTATGTAAGGTAGACTCATTGAGAGAGCTGACCCTTTTAAGGACCATATTTTTGGCAGTGCGGAGAGAGAGAGCTGAGAATGTATCGCCCCGATAAAGCTGATGACTACCTTATATAGTTGTATCATAGGTTGAATCTTTGAAAGGGACCTCTGTAGTTTCGGCGCACTTACTGCTTGCATTGCACTATAATTTACAAAGGGTTCAAGGTGTCAGCAAGTGGTAAGCACGCTGAGTCCCCTCTTGCTCTCTCCTCTTGCTCTCTCCTCTTCCTCTCTCTTCTTGCTTTCTCCTCTTAGCTTCTATCTTTTACCTCTCTCCTCTCTTTACTCACTTACCGCTTGCGTTGCACTATAATTCACGACTGGTTCTAGCTGTCAGCAAGTCATAAGCACGCTGAATATTAATGAGGGGCACATCTCTCTTCTTCTTTCTTTTCTCTTATATTTTTTATTGTAGTATTTGGTGGTGTATAATGTTATTAGTTTGATTATTTGTTTGTTTTATTATTTATTTGTTTTATTATATGTTTGTTTTATTATTTATTTGTTTGATATTGTATAATGGCGTGAACAACCAGGGTGTCATTCTCCAAGTGGAAGAAGACGTACGCAAGGCTGTTTTAGAAGCTGTGATGCTGCAGATTTTTAGTTAAAGAAATTAGCTTTCCTGTTAGACCGTTATTTCTTAATATCTAAGCAAACTAAGTCTAAAATATCCTACAAGCTCTAGTTAAACCTAACGGAACTATGGGATGTATTAACTATGAGGAATGTTCCAGAGATATTACTTATGTTTGAGTTAAAAGAGTTAAGATATGAAAATCTTCATAAAACATTAAAAACAAAAACTTTCATTGATAACAGCGTTTTAAATTTCCAGAGTGACCATAGTACACAAGTTAACGAATCGAAACCAGACTGGTTATCGATAGTTGCAGCCCGTAATTAGTATCGTTAAAACTGCAAGTTTTCCGCAACGTCAAGAAAAAGTTGTCTGCAAATTTTGCAGTTTCTATTTTTTTCCGGTCATAGGAGTTAATATAAAGTGAAGAAAAAGTGAGAATCCGATAGCCATATACTTGAAGAGAATAATGTGAATTTTTTTGGAGCAGCAGCTGCAGATGGGAGACCCCCACTAGCCCCCCGAAAAACTGAATTGCATTTAAGCTTACTTTTGTCTGCCAATCGCAGCTGTTTGCCTGCCTTCCCCTTCTACGTGCATGATTTCTTATCTCAGTAGATTCCGCCCTTATTTATTCAATTACTCCGTACTTACCACTCGTTTAAAGTCAGCACATATCAAAAGATTATACATGACATATAGATAAACGTTAAAAATTTTGAATTTAAACAAAAGGTAAGTTTAAACATTTTTAAGCTCCGAATATTGTTGTCATTGGAACAGCTGTTTTGATTGTAAGCCTAAGCGGAACAGCTGTTTTTATTTTTGTCAAAATGTTGGAGTTGTCCATTTGAAATAACTATAATTAACCGAATTATTAACTTGGTACTGCAATTAAAAAATAAACAAAAGTAACCGCATTGAAGGTTTTTGAGCAAGCGCCTATCGATAAGCTTAACATATAAATATCGATACAAAACGCATCACTATTGCGTTGTCTGGAAATTAATACGTTTTTTTAACCAAGTTATTAGGGCTCGTATCCGTAGAATAGAAGCAGCAGGTGGATCAGCTCCACCAGGAAACGAAGTCCCATTTTCCGCACTTTACGGCTGCCATGAGTTTCCCCTCGGGGAGCATCAGGATTCCCAGCCGTTGGCAGTGAAAAAGCGCTGCTGCTGCTGTTGCTGGTGACAAAAGAAGTGTGTATTTGTGAGGCAAAAACAATTGTGGTTCTGAACTTTAATTTGAGCTTCCGATTTGTATTTTTTTTGCCTGGCTTTCAAGCAGTTTAATTGAAAATGTTGACGGGGGAATTTAAGTTTATCTTTTGGCGATCTGTGTGTATCTAGGAATATGTTATTAAGCCACTGACTTAGCGTTCGTAAGTTTTTCTCAAAGCAAGCTTGTGTGGCTTTTATATTTTCCCACAGAAACTAGCAACACTCAATTCATTTAAATACACTTTTATTATGCATTTTTTTCAGCACATTTTGGCCTATGTGCGCACAACACTCTTTCCCATTTGCTTAGACCGAAGAAGAGCCATGGAGAGCTTGGACAATGAGCAGCTGCAGCAGGAGGAGTTGCGCCACCAACCAGCAGGGGTCACCGTCTCGTACGGCGGCAGTGTGTCCACACTGAATCCTGGCAGCCAGGAGACACGTAAGCTGGCCCTTCCATCGGCTCTGGATATTACTAATCCCTAATCCCTAATCCCTCTTGCAGATTCCCAGTATTCCATGTACTACGACCAGCAGCCGCGCGACACGCTGTCCGACAGCTACATGCTAATGACTCCGTTCCCCTCGGGGCAGGAGCCCCAATCGCCGCCGCCGCCGCCGTCCTCGTTCACCGCCCTTGTGGCTCCGCGGCGCGGCGAGGTGGCCAGCTCCGAGCGGCGTTGCGACAAGTGCAGCCTGCTGAGCGCTCTGTGCCGCTGCCCATCCCGCTTTGCTGACTCCACCCAGAGCCTGTCACAGGAGGAGGAGCCGCAGTACCTAGAGCTACCCTCATCCTCCACCACGGCGGTGCCCGCTGCCAACGCTGCTCTCCCGCAGCGTCCCAAGCGAAAGAAGACTGAAACCCTGACGTTGGAGCGGGACGGTGACAATGCCGGCGATGATGTGGTGACCTCCATCAGTGGCACATGGCCGGCGGGCGCCATGGAGGAGCATGCCATGGACGCCACCGCAGTGGTGGCGTACGAGATGCCCTCCAGTTCGCTCCAGCTGAGCAACAGCTCCTTCGAGACCCTGCCCAGTGCGGCCAATGTGTACGACGATGTGACCTCCAGTGCCTCGGACACGGAGCACGTGCAGTTCGCCCATACGCGCACCACCAACACCACAACGACCACGTCGGCCGTGCAGGCGCACAACAAGAAGAAGGCCAATCGCTCTAGCGATGCCTCCACCTCCTCCTCCTCCTCGGGAGGGGGCGTGGATGTGGACACGAGACCCAGCACCAGTGCTCAGGCGCGACGGCAGCGAGTGGATAACTTTGCCTACCGCAGGTCGAGGGCCATTGAGCCGGAGAACGAGAGCAGCGACGATGGCTGGGACCTGCGTATGCGTAATGCTCCCCCACCGCCGCCCACAGAGCCCGCTGTAACGCTCATTCGGAGCAGGAGTGGAGTGGAGCAGGAGCTGGAGGCCGGGCATGCGGATCACACTTACTACAACAGCCGGCGGCATGTGTGCGGCGGGGCCAGGGCCCCTCCGGACAGCACCTATATGTCCACGGCCACGCACACCACCTGCAGCGTGGACTATGGCTCCCAAGTGCGTCAGAGATCCGGGTCGCCCTCTACGACCTCGGAGCGGGAAGAAGAGCAGGAGCAGCACCTTCCAGAGGGAGAGCAGCTGCAGCATCGGGAGTGGAGTCGCCTGCGTCCCATGGACGAGGCAGCGCCGCCCAGCAAGCAGCCGCGCCTGGAGCACCCTTCCAGATCCCCGCCCAGCACCTCCACCAAGCTGTCGCCCCTGAACTACAACTCGTTTCAGCCGGGCAAGAGCAGGCATCGCACCTACGCAGAGCAGGGCAGCAGCTCCTCCAGTCAGCAGGTAGGTCCCGATCCAGCCTCCTTGCAGGCAGCCAGTGGGTCCTGCGTGATTACCTACGTGGGCCGGCCCAGGGAAAGGCACTCCTCCGCGGAGCTGCTCAATCTCCCATCCACTTCGACGGGCCGCCGGGGTAGCAACGCGAATGCGGCGGTGCTGACTGCCCCGGACTTGCAGCTGGACGACTGGTCCTCGGACTCCAACGATGACGATGATGATGTGGTCTTTGTGCACTCCACCCGCGAGCCCATACTCTCGATAGACCTCACCTCCGACGATGACGGCCTGACGGCGAATGAAACGCAAGTGAATCGGGAGATGAATCGGGAGAGGGAGCGGGAACAGGAGAGGGGTAGGGAGCGGGAGAGAGACAGAGACCGAGAACGCACCCGGGAGCGGGATCGGGACCAGGATGAGCTGCTGCTCAGCCGCGAGCAGACGCGCGACGACCGGAGGCCCATCTTCAACTATGCCTACTCCCTGCCATATGCCCCCCGGAGGACAGATCGGCGGACGGAGGCCGGCGGCGGGGATGGCACCTCGGCCTTTGCCTTCTACAGCGGCGCCCTGGCCGACTCCCGGGCGCCCATCTCGGACCACAACTACAGCTACGAGCTGGACCAGCTGATGGACCCCAACTCGGCTCAGCACTTCTATCCGCCGAGGTGTTCTAGTATGGATCCGCAGCGCTACTTCCAGCCCATCACGGAGTCGCCTCTGTGGCTGCTCCCGGCACCTCCTCCTCCACCGCCTCCGCAGCCCACGTTGCCAGAGAATGGCTCATCCGAGGCCTACAGAGGCTTGGCTCAGAGGGCACCTGCCGGAGCCGCCGCTGCCACTTCAAGCAGCTCCTCCAGCGGGCAGACAGCGTCGCAGGCATCGCGTCGGAGGCGCAGCAGTCCGGCGAACGTGTACCACCGCTATCAGCCGTACTACGTGCCCCACTACGCCATCACGCCCCTGCCCACCGTCATGGAGGCGGTGTACTCGCCCAGCCTGCAGCCCAGCTCCCATCCCCTGCCGCAGCATCCCCACTACCAGGGCGGTCAGGGCGGGAGTAGTCGCAGCTCGCTTAGTGGAGCCCTGAACGCTGCTGCCGTGGCTGCCACGGCTGCGGCGGCCCAAGTGCAGTCCTTCAGCGAACTTTTGTCAAGAGCGCACAACGAAGGAGCTGGAGGGGCTCTGGAGGACGACATTCGGGCGCCATCCCATCCCATGGTCCACCAGCAGCAACAGCAACAGCAGCAACAGCAGCAGCAGCGTCAATCCATCATTCCACCGCCGCCGGGCGTGGCCTCAACCGTCACTTTAGGAGCCTCTGTGTCCCCGCCACCGCCGCTGGAAATGTACTCCGGGAGGAGCACCATTCCCTACTGCGGCTCTCCGCCGTTCAGTGTCCGCAGATCGGAGGCGGCGTACAGCAACAGGCAGCACTATCAGCCGCAGCCGCACCAGGGCCACCAGGCGCCGCAGAATCAGATGCATGCCCACATCCATCCGCCGCATCGGGCGAGTGCCATTGTGGCCACCTCGCTGACGCCGGCTCCCCCTTATCCGGTGCATCAGAACCTGTGGTACCGGCAGCAGAGCATGCAGGAGATGCATCGCCGCCACATGACGCCCACGCCCATCGATCTCTCGTCGAATGCCCCGCTGCTGACGAGCAGCCTGCGGAATGGATACCTGCACAGCATCTGCAACTGCGTGCATGCGCGGAATGGCCCAGTGTCCAGCCTGGATCCGGCCTACTATCCCCCGTACGATGCTGCAGCAGCAGCAGCGGCGGCAGCTGCTCAGCCTCCCCAGCCTCAGCAGCAGGCGGCACCTGCCAGCAGTCCAGCCACATCGGCAGCGGGGGCAGCTCCACAGCCGGGCTTCAGGCACGTGCAGCAGCAGCAGCCACAGGCCCAGCAATCGCCGCCGGTTATGCAGCACCTGCAGCGTCAGCGGGCGATCCACCACCACATGTTCCATCACCACTACTCGCCGCTGCATCTGGAGATTGGGCTGGCCACGCCCCTGTCCCTGGGTTCTCGGATACTGATTGGACCTCCACGTCCCAATCGGGGGGCTACCTTGGTGAGAACTCTAAATAGGTTAAGCTATAGAAAAGGGGTGCTCAAAATTGCCTTACGGCAGTGCCTTTACCAACACAAAAAAAAAAGAACAAACGCACACATTTATCGACGCCGTTTTATTGCTACAAAATTAACACTGAGAGAAAAGAAATTCAAAGAAATTCACAATCAAACTTAAATCAAATTGTATCAGAAACGCAAAAAAAAGTGTCAGTGCAGAGCCGAGAACAAGACAACAACACTTTCCATTGTGAGTTGAGGAGAACAAAAAAAGTTCAATGAAATTGTTGTTGGCTTGGCTCGTTACAGACAGCTCACAAAGAGGAATTGGCGTGTGCCCTAGGGGAGTATGGCGTGTGCCGCTCCGTATGCTAAGTGCCAAAACAAAAACAAATGTGCTCGTGTGCCATAGCCTTGAGCACCTCTGCTATAGATATTCCTATAATTTTGGGCTTACTTTCAGGAAACCATCGAGCGGAACACCTTGCCGCACAAGTACAGACGCGTGCGGCGGCCCAGCGAGACGGACGAGGATGCGGAGAAGTGTGCCATCTGTCTGACGCTCTTCGAGATCGAGAACGATGTGCGGTAAGTTTGGTTGGGTGTATGTAACAGGCAGAAGGAGGCATCTCCGACCCTTTAAAATATATATATTCTTGATCAGCATCACCAGCCGAGTCGATTTAGCCATGTCCGTCTGTCCGTCCGTCCGTCCGTGTGAAACAACAGATCTCAGAGATCTCAGATAAGTGCTAGAGTTACCAAACTTAGTGAAAGCATTGGAAACTATTGCACGCAGATCAAGTTTGTTTTAAAATTTGGCCACGCCCACTTTCGCCCCCAAAAATCATAAAAAACGGTATAAAGCAATAATCGTAATTGTTGGCTTAAACTAAATAGATATACTAAATAAGTAGGCATTCGCGGACGTGTTCTGAAAATTTGAGTACAATCGGATGGTTAACATGGAAGTAATTAAAGAATAAAGTTTCTGTTTATGCCTCTTGAAGCTACATACGTGCAGGGTGACCGTTTATGGTATTTTTTACAATGTAAAAACCGCCCTAGCTGTCCATAAACGAACTATTTTGTTCAGAACTTTATTTAATTTTATCAGTAGCATGGTGCCGAAGTAAATAAAGTTGATTTTTAAATAAAATAATGCTTTTATGGACAGCGAGACCGTTTTCTACATTGTAAAATATACCATAAACGGTCACGCTGGCTACGTGCACTATCAACATCTCTCTCTCAAAAGCTAAGTACTCAGACACGCGAAAAGTGTTCCTAAGCAGTGCGATAGTAACTTTACTTATACTTATGTAGTAACTTTCTATTAACTTTTGTCTTCAATTGTCAACATTTTCTTTTTTCCATGTTCATGTGCTATTTAATTTCACCCACAATGCTTTGGGTACCGGGTATCTCACAGTCGGTCACACTCGGTCACACTCGACTGTAGTTTTCCCACTTGTTACTGAAGAACTTACTCCTTACTTCTTCTTACCTTACTTCTTACCTCACTAATCCTTGACAGCCGCCTGCCCTGCATGCATCTGTTCCACACGGACTGCGTGGACCAGTGGCTGGTCACCAACAAGCACTGCCCCATTTGCCGCGTGGACATCGAGACGCACATGGCCAACGATGCTCTGGCGCCCAGCTCCAGCGGAGTGGCCGATGCAGCCAACACGGCCGCCTTATGACATTGTGTGCATGGAATCTTTATGTAAAGCAAGTCCTGCAAAATCCATAGACTGAGAGCAAGGAAAACCCCTATGAACAACCTTTTAAGATGTGTGTTTTAACCCACCCAGAAGGCATGCTAAAAACAATATCAGAAAGCCAATTTTACGATCAGAGATTCGGCAAATTATTTCCTATATATAATAATGTGTGTGTACAAATTGTGTCCATGTTTTGTGAAACAAAATTCTTGTGATAAGAATTTCATTAATAATGCGTATTGTTATAGTATTTGTAGAAAACCCCCCTCGTAAATTATAATTTGGCCCCTGCTTGTTGTTATATTTTTAATTAACCCCCACAAAATACACGATAAATATGGTATCAAAAATAAGTATAAGAGTCCCTATTCCCCTATTCCTAATGCATTTTATCTGTTTTACGATTAATAATCATGATTTTGCCACTATGCATACTTTTTATTATTTAACCAAATTAAATTTAAATACCAATTATTGCTCATTATCTCAATATTGTGCCATATAAGTGATTTGATTCTGTGCAATTTTCCATAGCTTGAGCTAGAAAATTGAATTATGTTAGTAACCTAAGATTGCTCTTATGTTTGTCATAAATAAGTGTTGTCAAGGACGACAGACCTACAAATTTAATAAATAAATAATCAAATTAAATTAAAAAATAAAAATGTGTGGTTAACCTTTCTATGCATTGTCTTAAAAATAAACTCAAGCAGTATAACGAGTTTAGTATAGATTAAATACTTCATAAGGAGCTGTCCAAATAATCACGATTTGATGATTTTAAAGCTGTCACCCCCTATGTAATCAAGGGTAATCATTAACAGACCCCCTCCCCTATGATTACGCAATCATAAACATTTTTTTCCCCAAAAAAAATTCATACAAATAATTATTTTTTAATATATTTTGATATAAAATGATTACCCAATCATTGTCCCCCTCCTCCCCAAATAATAAATCATAATCATTTCGCTGAACCCCTTCCCCAATAGATGATTACTTAATATATGGACAGCCCCTAATATCAAATGTATACACAATAGTATAGTTTTTATACTCTGTAGTTTCAATTGTGTGTTTTCGATTATTATAGTCTATTTACAGTGTAAATAGTGTAAATTTTACACTAACATGACTTACCTATCGATATCGGAGTTAACTCAATAACTCATCGAAAATTCGATAACATATCGCGTTAGCTGATACTTAGTGCTTTTCTGTTTGTTGCGTTAGTGATCTTTCTCAAGTCTTCGTGCAGATGAGTATACTTTTTGGTATAATTTCCTAGTATCAACTTAATAAGCCTCCTATTAAGAAATTTGTAATACCCAAGAGTATAGAATTCTTGCAATAATAGTACAGTTTCTATGACGACTTCTGTTTGGGTTTACTTATTATCCCCTTGCTAAAAGAACTTGGACTGTTTATATTATATATACTCAATAGTATAGTTTTTATACTCTGTAGTTTCAATTGAGTGTTTTCGAGTATTATTTTTATACGAACCTACATCGAAAATTCGAAACATATCGCGATAGCTAGTATTAAGTGATTTTTTTTTTGTCGCGTTAGTGATTTTTCTCAAATCGTCGTGCAGATGAGTATACTTTTTGGTATAATTTCCTAGTATCAAATCAATAAGCATCATATTATTAAGAAGTTTTTAATACTCAAAAGTATAGAATTCCTACAATAATAGTATAGTTTCTATGACGATTTCTTTTTGGGTGTACTTATTATCCCCTACCCAAAACAACTAAGACTGTTTATGATTGTATTGGGATGTGTTTTTTATTTATTTATTTTCTATGCGTAACAGTTTATTGCGAAATTTAAACATGCAACTTAGTGTATGTATAAGCTTTCGTTCGAAATGTTAAAATCTATAGCTACAATTGGTTTTTAAAAGGTTTCTTTAAGTCAACACCCTATAATTAAGTCTAGGGTGGGTCGATGATCAAGGAATCTAGGGCTGGAGGCGGGAGAAAAACATTTATAAATCTCTTTTTTGAAAGAGAACATTAAAATATTACAACTATTGCTTTAAATATAGGTAAAGGTAACTAGATCTCTGCGGGGAATAGTCCTTGAACTTCGCCCTAGATTCGCCATGTTTGAATCATCTCAAATCGAGAGAAGAGCTAATAATTGCAGCTCCTTTTGTTTTTCTAGGCAGAGCTACTGGGCCCAGCGCCAGGATCATTGGCTTCCCGCTCCTCATTCGCCTCCCCATCATCCCCATCCCCATCCTCTTTGGTTAAATCAGCAAAGAAATCCGATGCGTTGGTGCACTTGGAGGAAGGCAGGTTGTGGCGCTTCTCCTTGTACGCGTTATGCTTGTCATTGTACTTGATGTCGCCAAAGTCCTCGAAATACTTGACGTTCCAGAACCGCACGTCGTTGTTGTGCGAGGAGGAGGCCAGCAGCTCGCCACTGCTGTTCACGTCCAGCGACTCGATGGGCATGTTGTGCTGCCCCACCACTCCCAGGTTCCGATACGGTGTGATGTGGCAGGCCCTGATATTCCCATCCTCGCCGGCCACGCAGGCGATGCGATCCGTGATGGGAATCATCAGGCTAATGGGGCTCTTGATGCCCGGATACATGTCGCAGTGGAAGCCAAAGTAGCCCCAGTTGTAGGTGTACAAACGCCCCTTGGAGGTGCCCACCACGAGCTTGGAGTCCCCTCGATAAATGCCCATGCAGTTGAGCTCCTCCTCGTACGGCTCCGATTGCACGTACATCTTGCGGGCGGCAATGTTGAAGGTGGTGAGGTAACCATCGGCACTGGTGGCCAGCAGGAGCTTGTTCTGATCGTTGGTTATCAGCTGGGTGACCTGATCCTCCAGCTCCTTCAGCTCGAAGACGGCGTTCTTGGTGCGCAGGTCCCACAACTTGACGGTGCCCGCATCATCGCCGGTGGCAAAGAGATTTTCGTTCAGCACATGCAGCGTGTTGATGGCATCGTCGTGCGCCGTCTCGTACAGCTTCTTCAGCTTCTCCGTCTCCATGTCGGTGACCATTACGCACTTGTCCTTGGAGCAGGTGAGCAAGAAGCGACCGTCCTCGGTGAATTCCACGTCGCGGCACGCCTTCGAGTGGACCTCGATGGTGCGGAGCAGCTTGTTGCCCTCGTTGGCGTACTCGTACAGATGCACATCGCCAATGATGGTGGCCAGGGCGACGATGTCGCGACTGGGATGGAAGCAGACGTCCGTGATGAAGTCCTCCAGCTTGATCTCTGGCGGTGCGCTGCGGGGCTTCTTTATGGCGGCTATAATGGCACGTACTGTCTCGTCTGTTTCATCGTCCTCGTCCAGCTCGAAGGTGGCGGCCTCCGACGATTCCTTGTGGCTGCTTCCCGATGGCCCATCGTCGTCCTTGCGACGCTTGGCGCTCGTTGCTCCTCCGCCAGCGGCAACACTACTGCCACCGGCCGCCGCCATGGAGTCATCCGAGTCCGAGTCCTCGGCGTTTGGATCGAAGCTGCCATCGCTGCTGATGCTCTCGTTGCCATCGTAACTGCTGTCGCCATCGTTGCCCGGCTCGGGAGCACCCATGTCCACCAGATCGTACTCGTCGTTGTCGCTGTCCGACTCGTTCAGCACCTCCTGCTCGATCTCTGCTATCACGCCCACAACCATGTCCTCGTCCAGATCATCCAGTTCGTCAGCATCCGAGGGGGTTTTGAAATTGTTATGCCTGCGAAATCATCGCCAGAAGCAGGATTATGCTGGCTGCCTAGGGGGGCGATTAACTACTCACGTGTGCATACTATTAGTTACACAAAATCCTTTAGTGAAACGCTTTTATTTATTAACTACGCCACGCTCGAATTTGTTTGGATACCACGGGAACAACAGGAAGAAAAAGCATGTTGACCAGTGTTGCCCATTTAGTAAGTAGACCACAATTTGCACGAATACGGCAACGCCCCACGTACCAGCTGATGGGATAACAACAATCTGGCAGCGCTCGCAGTTGTCTGGCAGCTCTTGCCAATTCTTTTATTAGCATTGCGCGCCTTTTTATCCTTATTTATCTTACTATAATTCGAAATTGTTTTGTTTACCCGAGTTAATTGTTGTTGTTTGTGCAAGTGAGCGCTGGTAGCCGCCGAATGAATCGGGAGTCAAGATGTCTAAGAAAGGATTTGCGCCCAGGAAACAACTTACACTCAGTAGCTTCATTGGCCTGGATAATAATTCGCAAAGTCAAACCCAAAAGAAAGGTAAAATTGGTTTGATTTGTGTGCTACGGGTACTATAATTGTTGTATTTTAGTTAGTAATGTCAGAACCAAGCCGAGTGCCGTTTACAATCCTATTTTTCTGGACTCTTCATCGTCGGATGAGGAACCTACACAGAAATCCAGCCAATCGTCGGGAAAGGATACTGTGCTCGCCAAGAAGCACACCTATCACAGCCTGTCACAGTCGCCACTAGCTCCGAAAGGTGCCAATAAAAAAGATTCACCCAAAAAGCCTACCCGGAGCCGCTCCCCCCCAGAGAGCCCGGATTTCACAAGAAAACTGCCTCAAAATGGAAGGAAGGACTCGTTAGTGACTTCCCCAGCAGCTGCCAAGCCTGAGAAGAAGTCGGGTATAAGTTTTTTTGATGACTCCCCCAGGAAACAGCCACAAAATGAGAGGAAGCAACCAACCAAGACCTTCAGCGACTTCCCGTCGCCTCTGCAGAAGTACAGCTTTGAGGATTCACCAATTAAACAGAATGGAGGGAAGCATCCCTTGCTTACCCTGCCAGACTCACCTCCACCGCAGGTCAAGGACTCGCCAGTGAAGGAAAGAAAGCACACATATAAGAGCCTAATGGATTCCCCTTCTCCAGGAGAGAATTACAGTAAGAGGCTATCAGTGGCTGGGGGAAGGCTTCCGGCTGCCATTCTGCTCGACACTCCTTCGCCAGCTCCAAGTACTGCCCGAAAACTGGACAATAATTTATTTGGGGACTCTGCCTCAAAACCTGGAGCCCTTCCTTTGGGTCACAAACTTGGTTCGGCCAAGGAAAACTCCAAGCCCGCAAGATCTACTTCTCCCCCCGCGCTGGAAAGGCAGCAGAAGACCGCCTCCCCGTCTCCACCACCTGCGGCGCCCTTAAAACCCCGTCTTAGTGTGGCCTTTGACAACTCCTTGGCCGATTACCTCCGGGATCTGGCCCAGAACGACAACTTCGGCGTTGATCCCAACCAGCAGAGCCCTGCGGCTCTACAGAATTCTCTTAAATTCTTTCGCAGCACCTACGTCGAGCTGATGGAGAAGTATTGCGCCCTGATTGACCAGATACCCGCCATGCACTTCAATGAGATCGCCGGCTTTCAGCCGAACACCTTCCTCAAGCTCAAGGTGATGCGCCAGAAGTTCAAGGCGCGAACGCAGCTGCTGCAGAATACGCTGGATAGGAGCGAGAGCAAGCGCAAGGCGGAGCAGGAGGCCCTGGAGCGGGAGGAAATGGAAATGCAAGCTGAGCAGTCGCCACCAAGCAGCATCCGGGTAACGGCCCTCAATAAGCTCCTGCCAGGCTCTGAGCTAAAGAAGGAGAGTAAGGAACAAAAAGTGCCCAAACGCGAGGAACTCATTCACAGCCTCTGCGGGGATCCAGATGATGATTACTCCAGCCCAAAAGCGACAGCTCAAAAGCAGAATAACCAGAATAACCAGAACAACCAGTTAGTGCCCAGGAAACGCCAGGATTTCATCCACGACCTCTGCGGGGATCCGGATGAAGATTTCACGCCGCCACCCGCAACAAAGAACGATCCCCATTTGCTTAGAAAACGCGAGGAGCTGATACACGATCTTTGCGAGGAGCCGGAGGACGACTACCTGGCCCAGAGCATGCTGCTGGACGGCGACCTGGAGGAGGAGCAGATGGCGAGGCCCACGCAGCAGACCACGGCCAGCGAAATGGACGACGATGATGATCTGGAGGGTCTCCTAGCGGACATAGAGAACGAGCACCAGCAGCTGCAGGGCCGCAGGTCCGAGTTCAATGGCTATGGCTACAAGGATTTCGAGTCAGTGAAGGTGAAGGAGAAGCCAAAGGAGACCCCGACCCCGAGGAGTGCCCCCCTGGACGACGATGGCTTTCCCGCCTACGATGAGGCCATGTTCGAGGAAATGCACTCGCAGGCTGCAGCCAATCAGGCCCCTCCCAGTTGCAGTCGCATTAGTCCGCCGGCGAAGCTCCCCACTGCCAAGGACTCGCAGAAGCTGTCTGGGAACTTCCATGCGAATGTCCACAACGATGGCATCACCGGGGAGTTCGATGGCCAGGGCTTTGAGCACTCCACCCGCCTCATGCACGGCCTGAGCTATAGCTTTGGCCTCAAGAGCTTCCGTCCGAATCAGTTACAGGTGATCAATGCCACTCTCTTGGGCAACGATTGCTTTGTGCTGATGCCCACGGGCGGAGGCAAGTCGCTGTGCTATCAGCTGCCCGCCATCCTCACCGAGGGCGTGACCATTGTGATTAGTCCCCTGAAGTCGCTGATCTTCGATCAGATCAACAAGCTGGCCTCCTTGGATGTGAGTAGCCTTTCCTCTTTCTTTAGGAAGATATTAAGACTAGTGTTGGGTTGCTCATGAGTGAGTGAACAAAAAAGAGTTGTTCACTAAACTGAGTGAGTGAACATGTTTCTTCCTATTTGCGCTTTTTTGTTCATTTTTGCTCAATGGCTCCTTTTTGCTCACTTGTTCAGTTTTGTCCTCTTGCTTACTATTGTACAGGTGCTAAATTTTGTTTAATATTGTTCTCTTGCGCTTTTTTGTTCACTTATTCTTTTTTGTTCACTTGTTCATTTTTGTTCACTTTTTCATTTTTGCTCACTTGTTAAATTTTGCTCACTAGTTCAGATTTGCGCTTTTGTTAACTATTGTTCAGTTGTTCAATTTTGTTCAGTTTTGTTAAATTTTGTTAAATTTTGTTCAATATTGTTCACTTGCTCTTTTTTGTTCACTTGTTCATTTTTGCTCACTTGCTCTTTTTTGCTCACTAGTTCAGATTTGCGCTTTTGCTCACTATTGTTTAGTTCAATTTTGTTCACTTGTTTTTTTTGTTTATTTGTTCATTTTTGCTCAATTGCTCCTTTTTGCTCACTTGTTCAGTTTTGTTCTCTTGCTCATTATTGTTCAGTTGTTCAATGTTGTTCATTGAATCTCTTTTGCTCATTTTTGTTCAGTAACTGCTTTTATTTAATAAGGTATTAATTGCAGTGCTCAGTGGTCTATTTATAAACAGATAATATATGGGCAACTGAGTAATGAATAGTGAACAAGTGAGCAGTAAACAAGTGAGCAATGAGCAGTGAACAAGTGAGCAATGAGCAGTGAATAAGAGAACAACAAAGCAATGAGCAGTGAACAAGAGAACAACAAAGCAATGAACAGTAAACAAGTGAGCAACTTAGCAATAAGCAGTGAGCAACTGAGCAACTGAGTAATGAAAAAAAAAAGAACAATTGAACATGTTCACCCAAATGAGCAGTATTTACCCAACACTAATTAAAACTCCTTCTTAGATCTGCGCCAAGAGTCTGAGTGGAGAGCAAAAGATGGCCGACGCCATGGCCATCTTCAGGGACTTGGAATCTCAACCCCCCATGGTTAAGTTGCTCTATGTTACACCCGAGAAGATCAGCAGTTCGGCCCGCTTCCAGGACACCCTGGACAAGCTGAATTCCAACAACTACATCAGCCGCTTTGTGATCGACGAGGCCCATTGCGTCTCCCAGTGGGGACACGACTTCCGGCCGGACTACAAGAAGCTGGGCATCCTCAAGAAGCGTTTCCCCAACGTGCCAACGATCGCCTTGACGGCCACCGCCACGCCCCGCGTCCGCCTGGACATTCTGGCGCAGCTGAACCTGAAGCACTGCAAGTGGTTCCTCTCCAGCTTCAATCGCAGCAACCTGCGGTACAAGGTGCTGCCCAAGAAGGGCGCCTCCACGCTCGAGGACATTAGTGGCTACATCCGGAGCAAGCCGGCGCACTCGAGTGGCATTATCTACTGCATGTCGCGCAAGGAGTGCGACGATGTGGCCAAGAAGATGTGCAAGGACGGGGTCCGGGCAGTGGCCTACCATGCCGGCCTCTCGGACACGGAGCGGGAGACCCGGCAGAAGGATTGGCTGACGGGGAAGGTGAGGGTGATTTGTGCCACCATTGCCTTTGGCATGGGCATTGACAAGCCGGATGTGCGCTTCGTCCTGCACTTTTCGCTGCCCAAGTCCATCGAGGGCTACTACCAGGAGGCGGGTCGTGCGGGACGAGACGGCGATGTGGCCGACTGCATCCTGTACTACAACTACTCGGACATGCTCAGGATCAAGAAGATGCTGGATGGTAAGAGGGCTTGGGCTTAGCTTTAGGTTTGGTTAATCTTTAATCCCTATTCCCTAGGCGACAAGGCCCTGCAGTACAACGTGAAGAAGATGCACGTGGACAACCTGCACCGCATCGTGGGCTACTGCGAGAATCTCACCGACTGCCGGCGAGCCCAGCAGCTGGACTACTTCGGGGAGCACTTCACCAGCGAGCAGTGCCTGGAGAACCGGCTGACGGCCTGCGACAATTGCCTCAATAAGCGCGCCTACAAGGCTTTGGATGCTTTGGAGTTTGCCCGGAAGGCGGCGCGAGCTGTGAAGGATCTTTGCAGCGGCCGATCCCGGTTCACGCTCCTCCACATCTCCGACGTCCTGAAGGGAGCCAAGATCAAGAAGATCATGGACTTTAACCACGACAAGTCGCCGCATCATGGGGCTTTAAAGGAGTGGGATAAGAACGATATCCAGCGGCTGCTACGCAAAATGGTCATCGATGGCTACTTGAGGGAGGATTTGATATTCACCAACGAGTTCCCGCAGGCCTACCTGTATTTGGGCTTGAATATCAGCAAGCTGATGGAGGGCACGCCCACCTTTGAGTTTGCGGTGACCAAGAAGGAGGGCAAGGCCACGGTGGGCGCTGTGTCCGAGCCGGGAGCCTCCTCAAGCGGTCCTCCCGGACTGCGGGAGATCAACGAGAAATGCTACACGGATCTCCTGGACCTGTGCCGAACCATTGCCAGCCAGCGGAATGTGACCATGGCGAGTATCATGAACATTCAGGCCCTGAAGAGCATGGCCGAGACGCTGCCCCTCACCGAGAAGGACATGTGCAGCATTCCGCACGTGACCAAGGCGAACTACGACAAGTATGGAGCCAAGCTGCTGGAGATTACCAGCATGTACGCCTCGGAGAAGCTCCTAATGCAGTGTATCATAGACGACGAGGAGGAGAAGAAGGCTCAGAAGCCGCAGACCTCCTCCGGTTGGAACAACAATGAGAGCGTGGACTGGGACAGGGCAGTGTCAGCGCAGGGCAACACCAGCAGTGGCGGCGGCGGCTCCTTTAGTGCCTATCGCGCGGGCAAGCGGAAAAGGATATACAACAAGGGTGGGACCGGGACCAGCAAGAGGTACAAGGCGAGTGGCTCCACGCCAGCCAAGAAAAGTACGTCGACGCGAGGCGCTCGCGGAGGCAAGGCAGGCGCCAAGCGGGGGGCCAGCACAGCTGCCTCCACCTCCGCCTCAACATCATCATCATCCGGCTGGAAAACCAAGAAGACGGGCTCCAGCATGGGCTTCGATTTGATGCCACTGCCAGGATCAAAGTAGTTACGTTTCGTTTACGTTCCATTAAGAGTTTATCACTTAAAATTTTTTACATAAACCGTTCATTTTGTTAAACAATAACAGCACTAGACTATATATAGATCTCCCCAAAAAAAAAATAACAAACGGATGCAGCTACGACCAACCCTCACTTAAGTACTTAAAAGCCTCTCCAGTAGCGTCGTCTCAGGACTTGGGCGTTTGCCGCACCTTGTCCTCGAAGTCATAGGCCCCCATTGACCAGATCAGATTCGCATCTGTCTCCACCTGCACGAACTCCGTGGAGTAGGTATTCGAGGTGCTCACCATACCGCCAAACTCCATTTGTGCGTGATCTGAGGATTAAAGAAGGAATAAATTACCTTGGAGGAATCCCTGCTGCTTCCCAATACATACACAGGTTCCACTTCAAGCCCGTGGTGGTGACATTGTGCGCTGAGGATCCAACAGGCATCAGGGAGCACCACCTTTGGCTGGTGACCAGGTCGACGGGCACCTTTATCGTGTGCTTGCCCGGCCGCAGCAGCCACGTCACCGAGTCGCCGCTCAGCAGGAAGACATTGCAATTGTCCTTCTGCGATTTGTACAGTGTGTTTAGGTTGGCCATCACCTGGTCCAGCCGGCCGGAGGTGTCATGGAACACGACCACGTCCCGGATCTTGCGCTGTGCCATCACCGGCTGGAGGACCGCAATGGCCTTCGTAAAGTCCGTGGCATCCTGGTCGGGCGTATGGATCTTGGGCGTGGTCTTGAAAAAGTCCACAGTCTCCTCGGTGATCGAGTCAAAGTCACCCGTTATCACGTCGAGTGGTTCAAGGGGCGCGCTCACTGGCTCACTGCTGGAGCGCTTTGAGAGAACTTGGTCCACCACAAAGTCACGCCAGTGGTTGGAGCCACCGTCCACGGCACAGCGCAGGGCAGCTGGAAAGGAAGAGGGTCTCGGATTAGAAGGAGATCCATGAGGAAACCGGTGTTGTAAGAGGCTATTACCATTCTTCCACAGCAGCGTGACCACGTGCGCGGGCACCTGAATCTGGCGATTGAGCACCACGCAGACATGCCCATTTTCACCCAATTTAAAGTTCTCATTGATCAGGTCGCCCGGCGTCCACTTGAACACCTTGGGCGGGATTGTGTGGTCCATTTGCTGCCGGAATCCGATTGTTGTTTTCGTGCAGAAGTCGCGATGTTGCGCTGGATGCGTCGGCCTGCCAACTCGCGCCAAACGCCGGCTGTCCGTTATCGCCCGCTGGCCGGTGCGCCGCATCCAATTTAAAACGACCTTGGAGCCGCATCCCGGTGCCATTGTGCGGCAGCGAGTGCCGTACAGAGTTTGATAAAATTCGGATAAACTTTAAATAAAAAGCCAGCCCAGACCATTTGCTCGTAACAGACATTTTTAAATCTCTCGGAAATTGTTCGTTACAAAAAGGTAGAAAGTCTGGTCACTCTTGGCAACGGTTAGGGAGGGACCAAAGCTCTTGCGGTGTGGCGGCCTTTTCAAATTTTAGGTTTATTGATAAGAAAACTAAGTTTTATAGGAAATTGATTAAGAAAATTATCTTAGCCTTTTTTTTATTCAAGGGAGCCATAGAAATTGCAGTAAATTTGAAAGCTATGGAAAGGGCGTGTACAAGTATTTTTCATCTTACAAAAAAACAATTAAATGAAAACAAAAATTGTGGGTAGTTTTTAAATGTAAATAAAAATGAATTTATGTTAATTTGCTGTTTTCTATTCTAAGAGATATCATGAAATAGACAGGGTTGCCTCAGAAATCGCGTTCAGTTCGTTTGAAATTGTGTCTAAAAGTATGCAGTAAAATTTTTTTGTAAAGAGTACAATTTTTGATTTAATTTTAATATTTAAATCCACAGCGATTTTTGTAAGAACCCTGATAGATTTATAGTCAACTTAATAGGTCTCACAATTTCTGTTTATTTCTTGCAGTCCTTAAGCCTATTATCTTGACCGCAGCAGCACGAATATATATTTAATTTAAATGAGCCAGCTTCGTCGACTTAATAGTTGTTATTTTTCATTCAATAGACAAATTAATCCTTCGCTGAACTTTTGTGGCTTAGGTTAATGAAGCCGCTCGGCGCGTTTGATGGACTGCGGAAGCGAAAAGCTGACCAGGACTCCAGGCTGCCGACCAGACTTGATGGGGGGCGGTCGAACCACAATACTTTTGTGCTCGAACCTACCGATGCCAGCTGTATCAATATTGTTACAGTTCATTTTGTTTGACCTCCACAAATAAAGGCATTTATACGGATCCTGTGGCCGGACCACGAGCACATCAGACGTCCTGGCCCTGGCCTTTGGCCAGCCCCAGTTCTGGTCTCGGCGATTGACAGTGCACGCCGCCCATTGCCCATTGTTGGGTCACTTCATCCAAAGGGGGGTGATGCTGAATAGCTTTACATGCCACGTCTGAAATGCATTGTTCAAACAGCATTGTGGCCCGGAATCATTTAATTCCCGAAGCTTTTGAAACTTTTAAAGCTATGCCGTGGCTAAGCCTGCATCAACCGGATATATCTCGTGTTGTGGTTGACAAAAAAAGATGGTAATAAAGGCTGTCGCTTGCATAAAGGCATGGCTTTATTAATAATTTAATTATTGACACATGTCAAGCTTAGAATTCATTTAAAGCCAATAAAGATAATTTATATATCTGTTATTTTTTTTTCTGAATGGAAATTAAATTAATTTATTTCATAATTGCCCATTGTTTGAGATGCTTTTAGATGTTCACTGACATTTTAATACATTTATAAGCATTACCCTTGATAGTTTTCATTTTCTTCTGCTAGTAACCCCCTGGAAAACCATGAAAACCATGAAAACCAAGGGGAATTTTGCACGTGAAAATGTTTCTGCTATCGTGGCAGCCATAAATAAATAAAATTACATTTGTACACGCATGCCTTTGGCATATTCCCTCGCCCTGCCACGACTTTGAAACGAATTACTTGCGTGGAGCACACCCTAACGAGCAGGTTTCTGGGGTAGATGCCTTCATCCTGACCCGATTGCAGGTATAAGCCAGCGTCCAAAGCATCCCATATTCGGCTTAACACTTTCTTGTTTTCCGGCAGAGCGAAAAAGCAAAAGTCTAAAAGATTTACGCCTGCATTTTCTGGGACATCAAGTGCAACATGTGGCGCGAAAGTGTTCAGGAACAGAGATTTATGCCCGGCTTACGGATTAAAGACCAGGCTATGGTGGCTTTAAAGATACCCGCTATTAAATTCTTAATAAAGCAGACTCAGTTCGTGCTCTATTTACCGGGTCTGCCTGGCTTTTCCAACTAATTGCAATATAGTCACCGCTGGCACAGCTCCAGATAAGTGTGTCACATATAGCATTTATATTTATGGTTGCAAAATTAAAACTAGATACCTGCCAGGAGTGTGTGTATTTGCCGAGCAATTTCAAATACCTCTGCACTTGCATTCAGTGGACCTTTTTTTTTTTTAGAGGTAAGGGACTCTATGGTTATCCTCTGCCCATCTCCATTTCGCCGGCTTCACGGTTCAATGCACCGTGATGACGTGAGTAGGAGTTATTAAGTCACAATAGGCAACGGCTTGCTTTACGTTGCTGCCAGGCGGTGCTCGAGAGGAAGTGGAGCGGGAGTGGCTTGGCTCCCACCTGCCGCCTAGCAGACAGGGAGCGAGCCCCAAGGATGCGACAGGAAATTCATCAATGTCTCCACCGCCTGTCGCCTGCATTCAGCTTGCCAAACGCGGCAACATTTTAACCCCAAGCCCCAAAGATATTGCCAATGACGTGGAGAAAAAGAGGGGATAAGCAAGAGCTTGCTATAGTTGAAAGCCCCGACTATAAGATACCCGGGAGGCAGGTTCTGTTAGCTCAACAAAATATATCAGGGATCTTAAGAGCACTTAATTTGACAAACATTGAAGTAAACACAAAATAAAAAGACTTTATATGCTAGGTATATTAATATTGTATTTAATTTGTTGATTTCTAAGAATATATAATTTACCTTTTTTTTACCTTTCAGATACTTAATACCAACTATTTATGATACCCTTAAATACCTAAAAAACCCTCGTACCAAAGTACAGAGTGAAGCTAGGAGCAAGGACCAGGTTATTTACGGACCACAGAGATGGAAAGCAGAAACGCATAAACGGAAGTTGGCTGCCGGGCCTTTTCCCGCCAACGGGAAATTATGAATTTAGGTGCGGCTGCCATTTTGCCTGGCTTTCGGGTGAACTCTTTATTCACTTGCAGTCCCAACTGCCTCTGTCTATATGCTTGGATTGTTGGAGTCCAGAGTTGGTCGGGATAATCCTGCTGCCTTAGTCCAGGGACACTGTCAAGTGTACAAGTTGATCCTTTGTCAAATTAGTGGAGCGCACTTGAATGCAGAACAACCACAAACTGGCAGACACACGACTGTCTACCACTCCACTACTTTCCCGGCTGACCAAACAATACTTATCCGCACATTTACATATTCAAATTTGCTTACCCCGAGCCAGGACACTCTCTGAAGTGTGTGTGTGTCTGTGGAAAATGGAAAAAATGCGTTTGTGTGCTACTTATGTTAAGGCCACCCACCCATTCGCATAAAAAGAAAATATTATTATTACACTATTACCATATACATAGTTGCGTTATATTTGATCTTTTTTTCGTTTTCTTTTCCTTTTGCATTTGCATTCGGCATGCAAATTGTGTTTATTTCTGCGTTTACAATTATTGTATTACGTCAAATTAGCTTAATTATTACAAATACCGAGCACGTTCCCGTGCCGCGATTCTCCTTCATGCGAAGAGTACGACACCAATAATGTGTCCGTAATCGAGTAGAGCCTTCCGGGTGCTAGCGCATAAATCACATGGCGTATGCGTAATATTAGTATATATAGAGTTGCACATACTCTGCTCCTTTTTTTGTTTGTCGTTGGTTGGCCCTATGTATACGTAGTATATGCAAATGAAATGAATAATCATAAATCTATGCAGTTTTGATTTTGGCGAATTTGTAATCGGATTTGTGTGCGGATTGCCGCAATATAAAATACGCAAATATCCATGCACATTCAGTGGCTATCTCGGTCGATTGGCGTTGGCTGTGCGGTCTGGCTTTTGGCCACAATGGGGATCAGTTGCCTCCGCCTCCGCCTCCGACTCAGTTGCCGCCATAGTCCTCGATGAATGTGTCGATGATGTAGCGCTTCACCTCGTTGATGGAGGTGCGCTTGGTGCTACACTGCAGCCGCTCCTGGTGCTCCGGCAGGACGAGTAGTTGCTGCAGCTCCCCCTGCGAGGGACGGGAAAGCGAAAGTTAATGCGCATAAAAACCATAATTATCTACCCAATAATTGTTTAATTCGCATTGCACATGGCCATGAGGCGTAATTATTATCAATGGCATGCAGGACTCGCTTTGTTTGCTCTTTCGGATTAAAATTAAATGAAGGCTTTACGGGTTTTTAATTTGTATACATTTTAAATGGTACATATTAAGAGATCAAAATGTCTACTAATATAGATATTTGAGCAATTATTTTGAGTGCTTTTTAAGGTAATCTGTAAAGCTTATCAAAGGTAAAAGCGGCCAAGCGATGCCATTACTAACTCAAAAGTCATCGATAGAACCGATAACAAGAAGTTCCAGCGCTAACTAGAGAAATAATATCGAGAGTTGAAATCGCAGAAAATAATCGCACCAATAATAGGAATAGACTGGTCGCTTTTACTTCTTTTTAAATATTTAAATTATTTAATTCATACTCTTTCATTTATCTCTATAAAGTGTAACTAAGATTCTGTTATTATATCAAATTTAAACTAACCACATCTAAAAATACGGAAAGTGCATATACCTCCCTTGGGAAATATGATATACTCACATTAAAGCCCCGTCCAATTTCCACATCCGCGTCCACCGGCAGTGTGAACAGTCGCTTGGAGACAACGAAGCTGTTTGTCCACGCGCAATCGACGTAAATCGATATGAAATCGCCATTCTGTATACTGTACGCAGGCACAGGGATGGAAATAACAGCAAAACAATAATAGTAAAGTGAGCTATTCGCAAATAACTAAAATATATACGGATACATATAGTAGTGATGCCTGCCTGGGGAGTGGGGGGACCACACTGACAGTGAGAAATGTGTCCACGGTCGATGACAAATGGCGCCCACTTGAACCGAGTGTCAATTTGGGTGTGTGTTTCGTTATAGCCACCAGAGCTCAGAAAGCAAAAAGCAAAAAGCAAAAAAAGGCCTTCGATATTCATGTGCACGCTCTGGGGATACAGCAAAGTAAAATTAATAGGACCAAGGATAAAGATCTATGTAAAAAAGCATATCTTGAGTTTTACGTGGTATATTTGGAATTTGATTGAGTCTTATGATCAGAGAAAATAATTTAGGAGTCTTTAAAATATTTTATTTAAAGTTATTTATGAAAAATTATATATAAGTTAAATACCATAAGAAATAAAATAACAGTGGTGACTTTTAACAAAGGCATACATAAAAGGATGGAATAACAAAGCATAATATGATAAGAAATCACTGTTTTTTTTAAGTCAATTAAAATGGTGTTCAAAAGTATGCTACAAAATGTTGCATTTCTAAAAAAAAACAAATTTTCTATGCATTTTTAACAAAAAGGAAATGATATTGAATATTTTTGGGCATATTTTTAATGGATTTCAAATCAACAGAAATTTTTGTGGCATCGCTGTGAAGATTTTAAGCTATTATAATGTATATATTCCCAATATTGTTTTATTTTTTGGACATCCCATTGAAGCCACATACTAAATCTAAAAAAAAAAAAAAAAAAAAAAATACTTTCAAACATTTCCTTGTGCTAATATCTTGCCAACAACTGTCTGCTTTTGCCTACTATTTGCATGTGTGTCAAGTGTTTGCCAGTGTGCGTTTCATGGCACAAACATTTATGCTAATAAATTGAAAATGCAAATAAACGAAAGTGTCAGCGTCGATGGCCATCCGATCGAAGTGAGTGCCACTGGCACACACACACACACACATGTGTGTGTGCGCAGCCGGAGACAGTGATTGGCAATCACCACCACATGGAGGAAACTACCCCCGCCCTTGGCATCCTCCACCCTCACCCGAACAGGCTCTCTCACATACATCCATCCGACCCCCTACAAGGTACACTCACCTGATGGCCACTTGATGCCAACGATAATCGTATAAATTGAATTTCACAGGCAACATTTCCGTGGCATTGTCCCGCTCGAGGTACAGCCGGAGCCCCTCCTGGCAGGCCTCCAGATACAGATTGTGGGTGGCGTTGCGGATGGAGAAAATGGTCGCCGGGCTCCGCGTGTCGTTCTGAAAGGGTCAGCTTCCTCAGCTTATTTTCACTCTCTTAAAGCTTTACCCACCTTAGCCCGCAGCGTGACCATCAGGGTGAAGTTAAGCAAGTTCCTCCAGCTCCGGATGTAGCCCATATTGAAGGGCGTCGACGGCGTGGGACTGTAGGCTGTGCCCATTAGTCCCGTCGTGGTTAAGTCCGCATTTGGATACGGATCCGGGTAGCCGGAGGGGACTGAGGCATCCGAGGCCTGGGTGGGCAGGTCGTCGCCCATCGGGAGCTTCTTGTAGAATTTAAGAAGATCACTGATGTCATCTAAGAGGGAGGTATTATTTAGAAAGTAAACATTTTTAAATATTAAAACCTTAAGTACTTTATAAATATACTAAAAAAATAAGTAATTTAGTAGGACATAGTTGGTGCTTTAAACCCGGAACTTAATCCAAAGATGAACGAACTCACCGCTGCACTCGAAACTGTTGCAGTTGCGCTGCTCGATGTTGTAGCCCTCGCAGAGCAGCGTGGACAGGGCCACGCTCTTGGCAGGCTTGCGTTTCTTGTGCTGATTACTGGCACGTGCCTTCCTGCTCCCAACTCCATCAGCAGTTGCCTCTGTCCCGGCTCCTGCCCCACCACCTCCAGCTCGGTCATTGTGTGCAATCGTCACAAACCTGACACTTTCGTCAGCACCTGCTGGCGGTTCATTACCGCCGCTTGTTTCTCCCACGGCGACAGTTGCCGGGGGATCGGAATCGGAACTGGGATTGAGATTGGCATTGGAATGGGCATGGGGCTGGACTCTGGTTGGTGGCATTGCCGTCGTTGCTCGGTCGAATTTATGCAGTGTCTCGTCGCCAGTTGCTCGCATTATGAGCAGGTCGTTCTCATCCTCGTCATCGGCCAGTATATCGTTGTTGCCATCCCCGAAAGCATCATCGTTACATGCCTCCTTGGACGCGGTCAGCTCGTCAGAGGCTTCAGCCTCCTCCTCCACCTCCTCGTCGTCCTGCTCCAGGTTGAGGTTCATGTTGATGTCCACCAGTGGGTTGTCCAGCAGACAGCGACGGAAGCGCTGCTGCACGCCCTGACCGCAGGTGACGCTGCACAAGGTGAAGTCGCTCCAATCATCCCAGCCTGTAATTGATTGGCGATTGGCCAATAAGCAGGCACAGAGTACAGGTGAGAGAGAGCATTAATTATATAGGATTAACGCGGACAGAGTTCGTAATAAGTATGTTTTAAGGCACTTCAGGCAGGTAATTTATTTTAATATAAATATATATTGGCTAAGTGGCCAGCAAATAAAATAATAATAAATAAGATTAACTTATTCAGAAGATTCTTTAATAAAAAAGTGTTTTAAAATCGTGTCCTTATCTCCAATTCTTAGTACAATTTCCCTAACTTTTTCTAGTACCATTTCTTTTTCACGAATTCAATTCCAAAAACCCCTACAAAATTCTATAACCTATTACTAAGCTCTCTCTAGTTACTTATTATTTATTTCCCCTATCCACCAATGACTCATCTTTCTTGTTCTCTATTTCTAAAAGCCATAAAATAAGACATCATCGTGCCAAATTTTTGTGGGATCCCCCAGCAGCAGCCTTCCCTGCTTCCTTCCAACAAGGACCTCCCATTCAGTTGGCGCAATTCACGCCAGATCCTTGGTGAGCGCATCGCCGCTTGACACAAAAGTCAAGTGTTGCTTCCCTCGAGTGGCCGTGGTGCAGATTGTCGGCTTGAAAGCCTCCTGCTCCTCCTGTTCCCACCACCCCCGTTGGGGCAACATCTGCTGCATCATCGAGAAATTCCCATTTTTTGTATTTTATTATATTTTGTTCTATTTTTTATATTTGGTCCTTCGCCTGCAGAAGCACTTCGCCGACTGGGGCGGCGATTGCTATCAATCTTCATCAAAGATTAATCTCCCGGCTGGGGCTCATGGACTCACAATAGACCGACGACGAATAAGCCAAGTGAGTAGTGGAATTTTAAGTGTGCCTCGTATTTCACTGTTGAATTAACTTAAAAGCCAGAAAATACATAAGCGGCTTTAAATAACATAGTCGCCTGCAATTATGTTGCGACATCCGAGCGAGTCTCTGGTGCCAATTACCACTGATTGCCCCATCTGAGACCCGCTTGGGCCTGGCCAAAGGTCTCTGGCTCTGGCTCTGGGTCTGGCTCTGGGAAACTCTATCCCGTCGGGCGCTCATCCAATACTGGACAAACATCCGACCGGAGCGATTTGCTCGACAATGCAACAAACTAACAAGCGAAATGCGATTAAGTAACGGAAGCAACGGAAGCCGATCCGGGACACTCTCGAGACCGGACAGAAGGCCATCGAGTGGGGAAAAGGATAGGGTGCACTCGGGAAAAAAAAGGGTGAGAGCAGGGAACTATAAATTCTGTTTCAAAAAATAATTAAAGTTAGTGAAAGACTTAAATTTAATATAGAAAGGGATTAAAAAGGTACAAATATATTAAAGGGGTTATATGCTAATTAAAATAAAAGCAGAATTAAGCTTTAAAAAATATATTTCTATTAATTTAACCAAAGATAAATATTATAAATATAAATATAATAATGCTCCTCGTTTTTCTTTTCTCTGCAGCTCGCAGGACTCACAGGAAGTCGGTGCTTACCCAAATGCTTCCAGATATGATTCTCGAATTGCGGCGTCCAGCGGTGCAGGCCGTTGACGCTGATGTGCAGGACATCACTGGCGGCGCTCACGGGCGGACGCTGCAGCTGCCTGGATGCCAGCATGCCAGCACCTCCGCTCCCACCGACACCGCCGGAGGAGGAGAAGGATGCTGCTGTTGCTGCGGGCAGCAGTTTGCCAAAGGCAATTAATTCCGCCGGCAGCATTTTCAGCATGTTATTATCGAAGCATCGCAGCGGCTGGAGGGTCGCATTTAGCTGCCTGTGGAAGAGTGGTTAAATTGGAGAGGACAAAGGTCGGATTCCTACATACCCCTCGTACTGGAAGGCTGACTCAGCGCCGCTCCAGGAACTTCCGCTAGAGCCCCCAGACCCAGAACCTCTGGCATGATGTCCCGAGCTCCCGGACATCAGTCCCGAGGACCTCGGGGAAAGGGCATCCTCGGCACCGGCCCCACCATTGGCCACCTTTAGCAGGGAGGCGCCCTTGTATATCGTTTCCGGGGTTAATGTTATTAAAATCGTGTCCGCCTCCGCCTGGCCCTCCAGCTCGTCGGAAAAGACCCTGGCGGCGAGAGCCTTGACAATCACCGGACTGGTGCGAATCAGCTCTGCCATGCCCTTGTGGGCACAGGGATTCACCGGACCAGCTGCAGCCTGCCCCGGCAGGAGCTGCAGGATCAGGAGCAGAAGCAGTGGGAAAGGGACGAGCATGGCATTGGCTGTGGAGTGGAGACGACGGAATGGCACCCGCGAATAGATGTCATCGGCGCCCATCACGGGTGCACCTGGATGGCGCCGGGCCATGGATCCTTTATCTGTACGCGTGTCCTAGCGCCACTCGCCCGTTGGCATGGCAACTTTTATCGCTGCGGTGGCTCAATTTACTTTTGGCAAAAGTCACGTTCCGGCTTTGATTCCACTAGGTTCCGGACCTCTCCAGAGCGGTAGCTGGGGCACTTACTCGTACTCGGCTGCGGCATTCATTGTTGGGCTGCGGAGAGGTAAAAAATGTAGAGCGTGATTGGAGCGGGAATGCAAGGCAATGCAAAGGGACAAAGGCACAAAAGGGCAAAGGTACCGAAGGATCCAGCAGCGTCTCCACTTCTATTCAAATAATGGAGCCCAGGTTTTGCATGATAATGGCTGCCGGTTGCAGTAGCTACTTTCCGAGATGATTTATATTAAATTTTACATCGGTATTTTTATGCAAATTTAGTCAGGCTTTGCCTTGGGCTGCCTCAAGGTAGAATATTAAATTTAAACACAAATAGTTGCTGGTTTTTAGTTGATTTATTTGCATTTTTTTTAGGAGATTTATTTAATTTCACCTCAATGAAAGCATTTTTAATTTAAAGTAGTTTACTAAGCTTAATTTTGAGGTTATCCCTTTGTCATCGAATTCTTACCACCTCTTATTCGTTAGTCATCGATAACAAATGATAACAAGAGAGCCACCACTAACTTCTTAGATTAAATCGAGATTTACATTCCTAAATAATGTAAATCACATCTTCAGGAAAAATGCCAATTTATTTAAATATATAATTAATGCATTTACTTCCAAAATTAAATATTTAAATTTAATTTTACCCCGATGAAAGCACGCTTAATTTAAAGTAGTTTACTAAGCTTAATTTTGAGGTTATATGTGTAGCTTCGAATCCTTACCACCTCTTATTCGTTAGTCATCGATAGAAACGATACCAAGAAGTGCCACCACTAGCATCTGAGATTAAATCGAGATTTACATTCGTAGATATATTCCTAAACACATATTTCGACTTATTTTAAAGTAACTCCACATGACAAATGCCAATTTATTTGAATGTAAAACTAATGCTTTTATTTCCAGATTTATTTAAATGTAAGTAACTACTATATGCTACCTGTGGGACGCAGCATTTGCAAAGATTTATGGCGGCTATAAAAGCTGCTCATGGCCACAGCCAGTATGTTCAAGGGCCGAGATTATTCCCGACCAGGAAGGGACATCAAAGCAGCCGCATTCGCTTTCATATCCTGGTGCAGGAAATAAATATCTGGATTAAATATTTCTGCAGCCAGCTGGGCAGGCGGGCACACAATGGCCAGCCAGTGGAAGCCAAATGGAAGATGCAGAGCTTCGGTCTCCAGTCTACCGGACCGGAGGTAGAGAAAAAGTTAAGTCCACAACATAAACGTTGCAATCAAATAGAATTTTTACGCACATAAGCACTGCAGATTGCCATTGCAGGTTCTCGCTCGAAACAATAATGCAGTAGCAACAAAGCAAAACATTTTCGAAAGATAAATGTGGGCTTCCACACGGCAGCGGCGGCGGCGGCGGACCTAACAAAGTTGCGCTCCGAGTCAGCATCCGAATCCGGATGCTCTGGCATCCCTTGGTCCCAGTGCGAATTGCAAAGTGAACAGCACGAGCAAATATGGAACTGAATGCAAATGCGCCGGGGCGCGCAAAATTGAGCCCTCAATTGTTTTATGGCCAGGACTGATAGTCGTGCTGGTGGCCCAGAAAAATCTGAAAGAGCGGCCAAGTCAGTCGTGAAGCGACCGAGTTACCCAGTCCCGCCCCTCATCGATTTGGCCGTTTCCGCTTCCGTTCCACTGACCAGCCGTCGCTCACTCAACTCTCAACGTATTCTCCGGGGGCGGCAATCAGTGTAATTGTTATTGTTTTTCCCGTAGCCGCCACCGCCGCCGCCTTTATTGCCATATAATCCATTTTGTTTTGCTCCCTCTCTCGTCGCTGCTCAGTTGAACTTTTGCAAATTGGCAAAGTTACTGCCAGCGACAATCTGTTAAAAGCTTTTGAATTCCAAATAGACTTGGCCATGCTTCGGGCCAAGGTGAGCGGTGAGCGGCTCGAGGACGTAAATCAGGCGGAAAAGTCGCCCCGGCTAAGCCAAATGCATATTTTATGCGCTCGACGGTTGACGCTTGCCAACTTTGTGGCGATCCTGTGGCTGGCTGGCTGACTGCCTGGCCATTGGGGAATACTTGGACATCCCATCAAGCTGAAATTAGTATTGTTCTCGGGTCTTATGGCTTTATGGCTCGCGTTCTGTTCGTTGTCGTTCGGGGGAGTCAAAATCGAATCCACACACACATCGAGTCGATTTCCCTTTGAAGGCCTTTCCGGAAAAAGGAAACATCAAAAAACATGCTTCCGCCCATGCTGTGACACTTGAAAATGGGCGGACATTATTATGAACAAATTGAAGGCCAGCTGAATGTCATCC
>VNJO01009089.1:0-42064 GCA_008042535.1 Drosophila tani | reverse complement strand
AGTCAGAGGTGTAAATACTCGCTTGTGTCATTGGGTGTAAGTGTGTTCTAAAACGGGTGTCTTGGGCGACGATGCCTTTCGTGGACGAGTGTTGTTTCGTAACCTAACTAACTAAAAATCGTATTTCATTTCCACAATTTCTCACTTTGTTGGAGCTCTTAAGTAAATGCTGAGTGTTCCTGTGTGCGCGAGTGTGTGTAGTGGATATAGGGTGTACTTTACCAGACCTAGTATGTACACTTGGAATTTTTTCAGACGCCTTTCACTATACTGAAAACTGTTTCACTTGCTGCGTGTGCTTATGGTGAGAGGTGGTACGTGTGAGCATGGTGAGGATGAACACGGTTGGATTGCAGTAACTGGGTTAACTTATCTTAACTGGTAACTTAGAACTAAATGAATTGAGACTGGCGTTACGTGGTCCGAACGTAACGCCAACGAACTCGTCCACAGGTTTTTGTTGAAAACTCCGTATTTAGAGTTCAATTTTGATATTTATAATTTTTTTTCAGATTTTATCTTTCGATTTTTCAGTTTTTCTTCTCGTCGGTGTTTTCATCCAGGAGGTTGCGTTCAAAATGCAAAATTTTAAATTCGTTAAGAAGCAATTTGGACAGAGATGGGCCGAAAAGCAAGTGAAACGCGAAAGGAATTATTTTTTTTGCTTTTAACACCAAACGCTGGCACCGATCGAACTTGCCAGCGTTTCAAGTAGTCGGCAGGGATCGAGAGCCCCGGCCGACTTACCACTATGAAATAGCTATGCGTATAAAGATAGGGGGATTGTCGAGGATAGAGCGAATACGTTGGGTGACTAAAAACAAATTCCCTAATGGTTGCGTTGCGCCTACGCCGAGCTACCGAAGAGCAGCCCATGGAGACGGGTTGCCTTCTTTTTTTTTTGGTTGCACGCGCCTTTCTTCGAGCTCTTTCTAAATGCATTTTTAGTATTACTTGATCTGATTCCTCTCCTCGTCGGGGGCCCGGAATGTGATATTTGGGTTGGGTGACGGTGTCATGTCGACGGTTGAGTCGGTGTCGGTGGGTGTCTGTGTTGTTGTAATGGGGCGACGGAATGGTGGATGCCCAATCAGCGACGGGCACGTCCCACGTGGCGAGCAGCACTTAGTACACAATCAGCAGGTTGTTCTCGTTGAACCCGGCCGAGTGGCCAGCGTTGCGTACAATGAAACATGATCCGTCAAAGTGCATGCGTTTCTCGTTGCGACTGAAATTGAGGGAATATGTAAAAATAAAAATTAGCCTTTTATGCCTTTTCAAATTCTGAACTGCAAGCACAACTGTGTACTTAACGGGATGAACGTTTATGGTATTTTAAATACATTATGGTATTTTCTAAAGCCAAAATATGAAGAAAAGTATTTTTTTGTATATACTGGTATATTAAAATATATATATTTGAAGTATTTCATGGCACTTAGTGGTATTTTTCGAACTGATAACTTTTTCATGAAGAGCTTATGAATTTCACCATAAGAAGACTAGTTAGAATAGTTATTAAGGTAACAGATGTGACGCCTTTTGTAAGCTGTTTCAGTGTGAAATATAAAAATTAAATAACTAAATGATTTATTTTTATATAATTAGATGTAAAAGCAAAATCCACGTGAATAATTAATTTTTATTGTATTTAAAATAAAATATAAGCACCATAAATGCATTTCTATGCATTTTTCAAGTGGTATTTTCACAATATTTCCCAAAACTAGATGGTAGTTTTTGTTATTTATAATTGGACCGGAAAGTAGGTGGAGAAACATCGATGTTTGCGGTTATCGATGTTTTCCAATGTTTAAAACAAAAATATCTTTGAAAAACATCTAAGTTTTTCGATGTTTTCAAGAAATAAGAAATTTTTTTGCTCTAAAATAAAAAATGCATATTTTATATTATTTTTACACAACTTCTGCGCTTCCCACAAAACATCGAAGTTCCCAAACATTTAAAAAAATCGATGCATCGATGTTTGTATCGATGTTTCTCCACCTCTACCGCTGGTACTTAATTAACTCTTCCAAAATGAGATGTACTCACCGGACAAACAGGTGCGAGGTCTTGCCCAGCGAGGCCGTGCAGTGAATGCCGGGCGTGGTCAGTGTGGCCGATCCGTTGCCGGGACTGGTGCGAATGAGGCACTTGTGCTGGCGCGTGACCTTAACCAGACCGTCGGCCGCCTGCGTGATACGGAATCCATTGATGTCGTACACCTCGGTGCCGTCCTCGGCGCAGTTGTACGAGGAGTTGGCGATTACCTCGTGGGTATCGGGCACAAAGGATGGGCCGTGGCGCGAATCGCTGGGGGACGTTAATTAGAAAGAGGAAATTGGATTGATTTTGCGAGTCTCACTCGTAGAACACTGCCAGTGTGTAGTCCTTGGTCAGGTCGGTGAAGGTGTCGGTGGTGGTGCGTGTGCCGGCTGTGTCCACCAGATAGATGAGGGCGCACGATTCGCTGGTGAAGCTGACGCCCTTGTACCACATTTTGGCGTAGCGACTGAAAGGAATAAAAAGGGGTTTCAGTTGAAGTTGCTACATTTTGGGACTTTAACTTTCCAACTTTATAAAGAAATTAAATATAATAATCATAAAATTATTATAGAAAATAATAATAGCAATAGTGGCTATAGTTAGATTAGATAGATTAGTCCTAGTAACTACACATTAGCTTGGAGTTGCTCCCAACTTACACATAGTTATTGGCCTTCATGCCATCATAGGTCACGATCTCCACCTTGGAGCCGCTCTGCAAGATGCGTCCATTGGGATGGATGAGAGCCGAGTTGCTGCAGTTGCGCGAAAGGGCGACGGCCACCATGCTGCGCTGGTTGAGCACTCGCACAGCCTTGTCCAGAGTCATATCGATGCTGTAAATATTTTATTAAATTAATTGAGTTAGCTACCCACCTTCCGTATCCAACTCACCGAACACCCTCGCGCAGACGCAGCTGGATGGTGCCATTGGTCATGGCAATCGGTCCAGAGCCAGGGCACGGCGGTGGAGTGTTGTTGTCAAACTCGAAGTTGTGGGAGCTGACGCGGCCCAGGGCATACGGTGGCGGCGGCATCGGGGCCGGGAACTGCTGAGTGTGGTGCGCCTGGGGTTGCTAATCCCAAAGATATTTTGGCTGCAGAGTTTAAGTTAAGTCTCAGCCACTTACCAGGCAATAGGCTCCATCGGTGTCATAGCCAAAGCTGGAGTTGTAGCGTCCCGTAAGGGCCTTGCCGTTGCGCGGCACATTCACGGTATCCATCTCCAAGGGAACCATCTCATAGTTACCAGGCAGCTGCTGCATGCCGTTGTATGGCGACTGTGAAGCCTGGTGCATGCCCATGTGCATGAAGGGCCGGGCACTGACGCTCGTCTGGCTGGACGACTCCTTGGCCATTACGGGGGTGTTGGTGCCCACGCTGGCGCTGTGGGCCAAGCTGCTGCTGCTGCTGGCACGGTCCATGGCCCGCTCAATGCCCCTCATGCTGCCGGCGCTCAGGGACAAGCCGCCCATACGGGAGTTCAGTTGGTCGGACCACAAGGGCATGCATCGCACGGGAGCTCGCTGAGGAGAGAGAATAGGTGTTTCTTTAACAAAGGAACTATTAATAGAGAGGCCTGAGGAGTCAGCCTTTTCTGCTTCTCCCGACTTAATACCTTAACTCATTGTTAAAAGCAGAAAAGGGTAATTTAAAAGATTTAGATTTTTAATGCTAAATTAATATTAATAGTAAGCATTCTTTTCGTTGTTAGATAAACTGTTTAATTAATCTTTTAATCATAATAGAAAGAGAAAATGCAAAATCATGGCAATGATATTCGAATGACAGTTGGAGTATGGACTGGAGAGGGTTGCAAATTTTATGTCAAAGCTGTCACTACTTACCGGCGATGGGTTGTTGGTGTAGACGGAGCGCTGACGGACGCCGTTGGCCGCCTTGGTCGGCGAGCGAAGGATGTTGTTGATCTTGTCGTTCATCTGGGCGCGCGACAGGAAGTCCTCCGCGTTGAAGATGCCGACACGGCCGCTCTTCGGAGTGACCAGCATGGCCGGGGCTGGCTCCGGCAGGGGCTCATCGGGGCCAGAGTGCTGGCACTGCACCTCCTTGGTCTTGGCAACAACGGCCTTCGGCTCGGTGACCATCTTGTCTCAGTCTGCGTTTTCTGCTTACCCGAATGCGAATGAGGTGTGCGTTGATGTCGGGAGAATTCCTGTGTGGGCCTGGGCGACTTGGAGTTAAGATCGAAACAAGAGTGGGCACGCGGGTGCTGGATGCGAAAACCAAGGTATTTGCTCGACACGGACTACAACGACTCAATGAGAGGAATTTAATTTTTATTTTTTATTTTGTACTTTTCAAGAGCTCTGCTCGCTGCGACAATTTTCGAAAGAATGACTCTTCCATTTAATGTGCCCGCTATGACAGCTCGTCGCCTGCTGGGCCGATAGGTGAAAGTGAAAGTGCAACTGACAGCGAGAAGGAGTACTGTATACGGTCAGACTGTGGAAAAATAATTCCCAAGAGCACGTGTCCGATAAGTGCTGCATACTTTTAGAGGGCAAAAACTTGATTGAATTCAAACTAACTCATTTAGTGCCGCCAACACTGCCGCCGAATGACAGTTAACAGAATTCAGCGACAGACTTTTAGTGCCGACGAAACGAAGTTTGCCAGCATAAAAGTCAGGCCGGAAGCAGAGTTAATTAAATTGAGAAATAGACTGGAACACAGAAGCGTTTCTGGGAAATTTATTGCTGCCCGTTTTATACATATTTTCTTTTCTGCTCTAAGCAGCTCACAAGGGCTCAGGCTTTAAGACTTATTGGAAAATTGCATTTGCCGAAGAAGCAACCAAAAGAAAAAATGAAGCACTCTCCGTATTGAACTTGCTCACTTCCGTCCAACGGAGGAATAGCGATGAAAAACTCAAGGTAACAAACTACTGAAGAGCTGTTAGCAAATGTCAAGAGTCGGGGCGAAAGTTATAAGGATGCTAAGACACAAAGATACAAAAAGGAAAAGGTATCTATTTGACTAAGAAGCGTGTACCCCTTAGTGGATTAATAATCTCTGAGAAAAATTACTATTCAAGGGAATTAGTTGGATTTATTAAAGGAAATCTGTAAGGAATGTTTGTGATTTGTGTTTGGACAAGGAATTTTTTTTTAGAAAATATTTTGAACCATTTTGGTCATTTCTAATAAGGATCAAGGTTCAGACAAAGTTAATTTTTAATTCATTTTGAGCTAATAAATCACAAATTTTCATAAAATAGGTACACCCAAAAAAAGAACAAGAGTTAAACCGTTCTACTCATTGTCTTAGAAATATACTCAAACAGTATAAAGAATTTATTCATTATATTAAATGTATACTAAATAGTATAGTTTTTATATTGTTGTTTTTATATTGTTGTTTTTATATTTTTAATTGTGTATTTTCGAGTATTATTTTTATACGAACTGACATCGAAAATTCGATAACATATCGCGTTAGCTGGAATTTAGGGCTTTATTGTTTGTCGCGTTAGTGCATTTTTTCATGTTTTGGCGCATATTAGTATAATTTGTATACTTTCGTAGTATCAAAAATGAATAAGCATCGTATTAAGAAATTTGTAATACTCAAAAGTATAGAAAGTATAGTATAGTTTATATGGCGATTTTTTTTGGGTGTAGCTATAAGCTAAAACTTCAGATTAAGTTAATTTATAATTAATTTTTACTGCAATAGTCAGTTGGGCTTTCCATTCAGTACTATTTTCATCAAATACTTCTAATAATTGGGCAGATATTCACAAATATTATTGTTGTCTGGCTAAATGTTGACAAATTAGCCACAATTTTGGCAAACCTTCAAGGACGCTTTAGTTTTGTTTTAGTTTCAGTGGGTTCAGCAACTTACCTTCGGCGGCGACGGCAGAGGACCCTGAACTTCCGAATCGATTGTGTTTTGGCGGGACTGTCAACTCTTTCCGCTGGCGTTCCCATGATTGATTTTCGCATTCACTTTCGCTTTCGTTTTTGCTTTCCTCGCCGCGAATAGTTGGTGCCTAATGAGCGCATTGACTCCTTGCATTTGGCCATCGGCCCACGCAGATATAAGCGGTCTTAAATTGTCATTTTCGCCATCATTTCTATTTCAATTGACGCGTTTATGTGGCTGCCTGACTTGTCTGAATATTATTTTTGGCGCTTATGGTTCATTAAAATTCTGTTTCTGCCGCTGCAGCTGCATCTATATCTGGTAGCTGTAGCTGTATCTGCATTTCCTCCCACGCATCGCATTGACTCAGTTTTAAGCACTGAAACGACTGAAAGTGAAAATGGGAAAAACGAACAAGTTTAATGTATATTTTTAGCAAGAATGCAATTGCATATGCATTCAATGAAATACGGAAACTCATTTGTAAAGAGCGCCCCCCGGCCGTTGCCGTGTTTTTCCGTTGTCACTTTCGGCAGCCGCAAGCGAACAAATTGGTTAACCTCCTTTTTTCCCGTATTTATTGTTCGAATGTGGAAATTCGCGAAAATACAAATTTGTCGACAGGCGGCGGGCGAAATTCTCGGTCGACTGGATAGATGGGCATAGTTAGCCGAGGTTGCCCGCTAGTTATAATTGCGAGTGCTTTGTTGGCTCCGAAACATGTATGTGCCGAATTTTAATTACCCCAAAATGCAAACTAAAAACTAAAATTATGCAAAGTGGAATGGGATTCTGCCATCCTCTATTATTTGCTCAAGAGCTTGCCATCTTTTGTCAGCTCATTAAAAGCGGGCAAAACTATTTTCGTCGACTGCAGCAGCAGCAGTCTCGGGAGAAAGTCAGTGAACTTTGGCGCGGACAAAGTTGATCAAATCCGTATATATAGAATATATGGAAACTGCATAGGACTGGGTCTGTGTTGCAATCCTTGACGTCATCGTTGTGGTGTAGTCCCAGCACTCTGGCTGATGGGAAACTTATGGCATAATTGAAATGGCTTTTAAAATCCATTCGCGATGCCTTCCTTATTAAATCCTTAGCTATTTTCATTAAAAACAATTAGCGCCAACGACGCCACTTGCCTTTGTGGAGTTTCCCGGGGGAGAGGACTGGGGGACGGGAAATTAATTGATTGTCAAGATGAGGCAACACGCCAGCGGAACGCGGCTACCGAGCTCTGTAAACAAATAAATGAATGACCAGACATTCAGCGGGAGATCTTTGTTGTCGCCTCTCTAGATGATGATAATGCCGCCCGCTGTCAGCTATGGAATTACACTCGCACTCGCACACATCCTGCTCGCATCCACATCTTGGGATGTACATTAACGGATCTTACTCGATTGGCACGCGACGCTAAAAGCCTCTCGGCTTGGCTTCCATCAATATTTTGGCATTCCCGGCATTCTCCGGTGACTTTTCTGTTTACACAATCCCCATTCTCAGCGACATGCTCTGGAGCAAATCCCTTGCCCCGGGTGATTCACGGGGATTTCCTGGAGACGGCAACATACACCTACGCGTGCCTAAAAAATGATATGAAAACAGATTGAAAGGTTGGTCAAATTGGTCTGGGCCGCAAGTCTGCCGGCTGCCGCCGTTTGACGTCACCGGCTCGCTGGCACTTGCCAAAAAAATCTAACCACTTACCCTCACCCCGCGTCCCGGTGATCTGGGTCCATCCAAATCCATCCAAAGGTGTGCCAGGCGGGCGGGTTGAGCTTTCGCAAGATTTAATGTGTGCTGGCGCTGTGCCCGCGATGTCGGTCCGCATTTCACGCTTCATTGAGTGGCGGCGATGGTGACGTTGTCGCGTCCGCTTTGATTTTGATAAAATAGGCCAAAGTGTTCATCAATAATCATTTCTGTAAAGATCGGTGAGCGAAGCAATTATTTTTACAGAATATTACAGCGGACGAAGACAAGTTGGCCCAGGCGAAGCCATCCATTTTTTTTCAACATACTGATGAGCATCCTTCACACATCAAAATGTTTAACGAGTGGGCGGGTTAAAAGGTATAGCTTTGTTTTTAAAAAACGCGATCTATTTTCAACAAGTTTAAAGAGCAAGTAGATCACGTGGCTTTTGCAACACTATTCGATAAACTTCTATGGAAGTTATCGGTACATTACAGTATGTTTGGTATTTTAGGTACCTTAAATAGCCCAAGTTGTACCCAAGTCTAGTCTGTTTTCCTTGGTATATTTTCTAACCACAAACGACCGCCCTTTTAATTATATGGGCCCCCTGTTTTATTTAATTTTAATTACTTGACTACTGTTGCCATTTGTCAAAGAAAACCGCATAAACTTGGCGAAACCCCTAGAATTTGCTCATATTTTATTCATTGGCTAGCCCGGAATGAAAACAACCGAAGCAACTGGATAAAAACAAAAATTGTATAAATTGTACAAAAAGCCAAGGAGACGGCAGACGTGCCTCTCGGCAGCGCTCGCTCTGCCACGCCCATTTTCCCGAAAGTGTTCCACTTTCGCAGGTTTTCATGGCGCCCACTTCTCGCCAAGATTCCCGCAAAGGCATAAATCAAGTGACTTTCACTTCTGCCTGTTCCGCCTTCGGCTCGGCGCTTTATCTTATTTTCTTGTTGCCTTTCGGGGATTTTAATTTTTTTTATTTTGTATTATTATTATGGAGGAAATTTTGTCAAAATGAATTTTATAACACATGCTCAATTTTTTTTTGATGAGGCATATCTATAGACGGCGAACACGTATCGGTGACTACTTATCATGAATGAGAATGAGAATTGTTCTCGTCCTCCTCCCTTTTTGGGGGGGAGGAATAAATTGCGGTTTTTATAGGACAATATCCCCCGGATCCGACCAGGTGCACAGAGAGACAAATACTCGCACAAATGCAGCGGCTATTTGCAGACAGGGGCAAGACAAGGGCTGCATAGTTTCCGGCACGCAGTTTCCTCCTCGCTTTGTGCCATTATTTCCAATTCCCATTCCCGTCCCGGAGGGAAGGAGAGTCGGCCAGACTCGCTGTCCAGACGGAAAAGTTCAACGCACTTCGTGGAATTATCGGGCAGTCATTGTTGGATGGATGGCAATTGGCCATAACCAGACCGAGGAATCACAATCGGACAGAACTATTTGCAATTCCCCAGGAACCCAGCCCAACCCAAGCCAGGCCAACCCCATCCAATCCAATCCGCAGACCATCAGCGCAGACAACCCGCTGACTCAGAAATGTAGCCCCCATCCCCCCGAGAACTGTCAACATTTTGCGGCGTCCCCATTTCAAGACAACTGAATTTACAATTGGTGCAGGGTGCACACCTTTTTTTTACAGCTTTACACAAAGAGAAAATTTATTAATACCAAATAATAAGCAAGCATTAAATGTGATTATTTATAATTTGGTATTTTTGTAACATAATTATTATGATTCATGATTTTAAGATATTAAATAAATAATGATCAATATTTGGGCATTCGGGAATAGCTTCATTAAAACCAGTTGGGAACTATAAACCGATTTTCGTAGAATCAAATATATTTTGATACTTTGGGTTATTTTATTGGTGAAAATAAATTCAATATCATTGCACCCGATCAAAATGTTAATGGTATCAAGCAACTACAAAGAAAATCGATCGATTCATAATAAACTCGCACAAAAATTAATTTCTATAAAAACAATTATTAACATACTAATATTTTTGAATTCCTATGAATTTTATCAGATTTAAATGTATGAAAACTTTATATTTTATTAGTTTGACAGTTCAGCCTATATTTACCACAAATCTTTTTCCCTGTGCAGAGAAGCAGAAAATTCCCCAGCTCTCTGTGGGGGGACTTCAACGGTTAACTGCAAATAAGAATGGGAAGAAAAGTGTACCGAAACCGCTGGCCATTTTCTTGTGCCTCTGTTGTTTATGGTCCGCTGCGGTGGCCACTGTCAAGTGAGCATCTTCCACCCGCCGCCCATTTTACTCGGGAGCCGAGCCGCACACCTCAAGCTGACTGGAGGAATGCTTTCAACTTCTTCGGCATTGGGATCAAGTCAATATTTGTCGAGAAAAATGACTTCCTGGCCGAAACCCAGGCGCTTCTTAAGTACCCTCACTCCCTTCTGCTGCCCTCCACCTTGACGTTTGCATTCCTCCCGACTGTTGTCTTCATTTAAAAATTACAAATAATTGTTTGTACAACTTGCTTTTCCCCTCACGTGACCGAAAACGTTTTAATTAGGGAATGCTCCGAATTTCGGGCACAGGAATTTGTCGTCTTGGAAAAAGTTTATTTATCTTTCATGTTTTATGAATTGCCTGCGAATGTGTGTGTGTTTATTTAATAAATAAATACTTTGTGCTGCTCTCCGGACTCCTTAAATAATTTTAATTTGCCTTTTGAAAGAGGGAAACTTCTCTCGAAAAGTGCTGGGATTGTTTTCTTTTTTTCCTTTTAAGAGTTATGGTTGTTTTGCTTTTGTTGAATTTTGAAAAGAGTATTGTTTTTCATGAGAACATAATTTTTAAAAGGGTAAAAAGATCAAATGAAAGGTAAAGACTTTTTAAATTTTAGTCAAGGAATATAATTATTATTAATATATAAATATAAGATTTATATTCTAGAAGACTGCCTTATTTCCTATTATTGTGTAGAAATGTATAATTTTTGAAGGGATAGCTTTATTTTTTTTGTTTTAATACTTCATGTCCCAATGGGATTCAATTTAATAATTTGAATAACTCGACTTGAAAGTACAACTAATTGAATATTCAAAGTGAATTATTTTCCTGAGCAACGCGGCCCAATTCATCGGAAAATGTTATGGAACCCCTGTTCTAGCCGCGCTTTATCCAATTTCCCCGAGCACATGTCCGGCTGATGGAACTGCCATTTTGGATCCCGGTTGAGTTTCGATTTTTGATGTCTGGCCGGGAATGAAATTTTCCGGGAAACGCGCTGGGGGCGGGCACCGGCCACTTGTCATGTCGGCGGTGGCGGTGGCAGGGGTGGCTACGTTGTCCTCGTTGTTGTCCCGGCTGTTTGTTGCTTGTTTGTTTGCCTTCTGCCGTCGTGTTGGCCAAAAGCGACGCTGAGGGCGCCGAAAGCGTGTCAATCGAAACTGGAAACTCCCGGGCGCGAGCTACACATGGCTTTAATGCGTGGAGCTCTGCAAACAAAAATTCAAATGTGTACACAGTCAGCACGGAAAGTCAAGGACTCGCAAAGTTCTCCGATTTATTCTGTGCAACTCAAATGGGGCTGAGCAAACAGCCGGGGCTGATTGTTTGCCCAATTTGTAAACGGATTGGGCTGCATTCGGGCCAACCTTCGAGCCAATTTCACTTGCTCGCCGCGACATGCACTTGAATTTTCGTTTTCATTGCGTAAAGATGTCAGCGAATCCATTAGATGCGTGCCATTAGTGTGTCATTAGCTGGAATTCAAAAGCGTTCTTGGCCGCCTGACATGCCGGAAGTGAGTGCCCGGCGACGACCTTTTGATCCAAAGCCTAAAAGCCTGGCGGTCGCTGCAATTACCGTTGCGGCTTCGTGGCGAGCCTCCGGTATTCTGTATCCTGTATCCTGCATCCTTCATCAGTGGCCGGCCAAAGTTTGTCAAAGCCTGCAAATACCCCCTAACCGCAAAAATTAGCACGTATTCCGGAGCCTAATAGCCATGTAATTGCCTTTGGGGCTTTCCACTTTAAAGTTAGCCGACTGGAACCTGACAAACTGGAATTATATGGAATCATATGTCGGATGTGGTTTGATGTTTCAAGGATTTGTTTTCAAATGAAATAGTATACAATAATGTCTAGTAGTTCGTGGAAAAATACAATAGAGGTTTCCAGAAAACACTACAGAGTTCAGAGAAAGTTGGATGGGGATTTAATTTAAAGGCGAATCGAGGTTAGTTTTAGTTTCTATTAAATCCAAACAAAACATTCTATTATTTAGAATGTGTTATTTTTTCCTTCCTATTTCCATAAAAATATAAACACATATATGTATATTATTTTTGGGATTTTTAAAACTCATTTGCATTCGATTATTCCGATTTTTCTTTATTATTTTGCTTCATTTCCACAACCAAAGTGGCACTACAGCCGAAAATATGGGTACGAATGGCCGAAAAACAACCGTTTGGCCTGAATTTTTTCCGGGAACAATAGCGTTGTGGATGGCTCCCGTGCCGCCCGTGGAGTTCCTGATTCGTCCGTTATGGCCATTGCACAAATTCTGCTGGCAGGAGGTGTAATAGGTGCGAAAGGTTTCATCTGGCTTGTTGCCATACAGCATCTGTTAAAGGGAAAAAGTTATCAGTATAAATTGCATAATTTTTAAAACTATATTTTGACATGAAGCGTTGAGATAAGCTTATCTATAAATATTTATAAATGGCCCTTTTGGGATATTAATATTAATTTAAAATATAAATCAGAGCTGCAAGGATCACAGCTCTGATGTAATTATTTATGTGCGAGAATTTCCCTACACGACACTCACCACGGGCTCGTCCTGGCAGTCGCGTAGGAAGGACACCACCTTGCTCGAGTTGCGCTGAAATGGAAATGGGAATTGGGAATCCACATCACTAATATCTGGGTGACTGATTAATGATACCGAACACTCCCCGCCACCATTGGCCTCCTGGGCTTATTTGCATTTCTCGTGTGCGATTCGGGAATCGAATTTGCATTTGGCCCCGTTTCGGCGGCCAAGTAATTAATGTACCGAGTTGCGGCGGCACCGAAGCAATCTAAGGCCCCAAAGCTAATGCGTAAACAAAGTTCACGCCAGGGAGGACACATGGTGGAGCGACCCGGCCCGGAGTCGGACCAAGTTTTAATTGCATTGCAGTTTGCCGGCAATGCGCATAGCATATATGTCTACATAGAGCAAGTTTTAGAGCCACCTCTCTGAGCTGGCCGATGGCGTCTTTGATCCCCCGAAATTCAATCAGCAAGTTCGGCCCGTCTAATGAGGCACTTGCAAATTTCAAATCTCTCATCTGGCTTTGGAAAAGTGAGGGGAAAAAGTTGACTTTGTGGGGGATGTAAGCTGGCCTAAGCCTTCTAGCCAAGAGCATGGGGGATCCCGGCTCTGTGTGTCGATGTGTGTCTCTGTATGCGGCGCTCTTTATACGCCTTTCTGGCTTTCCATTAAATTATGGTAATGGATTTTTTATGCACTTTGTTTTCGCTGTTTTTGCTTATTTTACGCCCACCAAGTCTCTCTGTCTGTCCCGCTCTTGATTTGAGCCGCTTATGGCTGAAAATTAAAGCCAGAAGTGGTCCCTTAATACAGAGAAAATGCTCCAAAAAGAAAAAGCAAAGCTTTTGCATTTGATTGCAGCCCAGAGAGTCCTCATTGTTTGAATTGAATGAATTAAATATTTAAATTTAACATTTAAATGAAATGGAGATTGTTCTTTAAGGCTCTCAACTCTTTAACTTGCACATTAATGCTTAATTTACACTCTCAGGTGTACTCATTGTCTAAATTGAAAGAATTAAATATTTAAATTTAGCATTTAAATGAAATGGAGATTGATCTTCAAGGTTTCCAACTCTTTAACTTGCCCATTAATGCTTAATCTACACTCCCAGGTGCTCCTATTAGTTTTCAGAGTTAATTAAGGAACCCGATCTTTGATTAACTAAAGGCCTCGCGCTTCTCTCCACTCGCATTGCTCATACGCCGCGTGGGCCTGGGGGCGAGAGCTGCAGCTCGGGATTCAATTAGTCGAAGTAGAGTGCTGGCACGATTTAATGGCTCCTTCCATTTCCTTTTTTTGCGTTTGTTCTCGTCCTTTACGTGAGTCGAGAGTCGCTAATTTCAGAAAGAGGCGAAACTTTCGCTGTGGCAACATTTAGCCAAACAAAGTTGAGCGATGCATAAAAATCAAGCATTCCATGTGTTACTTTGTTGCCGCAACAGCTGCGCTGCGGCAGCTCCGCCAGCTCGGACTGGGAGTGTGTCTGCAGATGGCTGCCGGCATACGTGAAGAGTTAAACGCTCTGCAATTCCCGTTTGCCGGCGCTCGGGAACATTTGTGGCACGTTCCACGGGCGTTTTACGACCAGGGAGAAGTTTTTCCCGGCTACCAACTGCTCCCACACTTATGGCGATGGGCAGATTCTCTTGGTGGTTGTATCGGGGAACATGTTTTGAACATAAGATATGCTAGAAGCACATTTTTAAATTTTTTAAAAATTTTTTGTTTAAGTTTTTTTTTTTTAAAGTTTAAACATCTAGCAGAGAGGCTACCAAATTGAATAACTTTAAATTCTGTGTTGGAAATCCTAATATCTACAACATAATTCTAGTGAAAACTTAAGCTTGGAAATATAAAAACAGTATTTTTTAAGACATAATCTTAATCAAAGACATAATATTCGTCGCCAGCAGAAAAATGGCTTGCATACTGCAAGTCCAATCTTTGGTCGCCCGGCATCTGAGTGAATATATTGAAAACCCCTAACTTCTGCCCCCAATACTCACCCTCAATTCCTGCCGCACCGTGAGGCAGTACTTCATGCTGCAGTTGAGCACCTTGAGTGCCCCGGGGTTGTCCACACAGGAGGTATCACTGTAGCTCTCCCAGTAGCTGCACACATAGCAATCGAGCGCTGCAATAAACGCGATTTAATATATTAGATTCTTGAACGAGGTCATGACGTTGCCTTTCGCTTTCGTTTCGTTGCGTTGCGTTCGCGCGGCGTTGTTTTCGAATTTAAATTTGATTTTGATGATCATCGTCATGATCGCGTTGTCGCTTTTGTGCTTTTCTTAGAATTTATTAATAGCCAGCCGCCAGCGTTAGCGGCAATAACAACAAACATAAGCATCTATAAAAACACAATAATTAATTGAATTAAAGTGAGAATTTTGGCAGCAGACTTTCTGTCTATTTGCCAAGTGGCACGACAACGTCCTCGACATGTATCGCATCGGCCCGGCTATATATACGAAAAAACAACAACAAAACACATTCTATATTTGATTCAGCCTTTTGTGTAATAACAATGACGTCAATGGCCCGAGCGGACCAGTGGCCACTGCTGGCCGAGATGTGTAAACGGATGGATGACACGAGACTTTTCAGCCGACCCTCGAGATCGGACAGTCCGCGGCAGAAGGCATTGAGCAGAGATCTCAGTCCTTCGCTCCTACCACGAACGCGTTCTAAATCTATTTCTGTTGCGATTTTGCATTATGAGTTCTGCATAAAACTCTGCGGGCATTGATCACTCTTTTTGGCACGCTTCGATGCGGTTCGCGGTATCCGAAAGATAGAATATTATATCACCGCCAGCGCACAGTCACAATGGGCTCGGATCGGGGGAAAAAATTTAAAAGATTTTATCCTGAAATTTGCACTAAATAAATCGAGGGATTACTCATGTAAATTTAGTTAAATAATTGTATGCCAAAAGATTACTCATGTTATTAAAATGTATTTTCTTAGGGAATAGTTCTTAAAAAAATTAATTTAAGTTCTGATACCAAAAAAGATAATCAAAAGGCACCATTAAATTATTTATGGAATAATTGGGATATATTTTATGAATTTTCTTTAATTTTTAAAACTACTCCCAGCTCAATCTTTAATTGAGTTCAACTACAGCAAGGCAGTAAGGCAACATGACGTATGAGTAATACATTTTGTAAACCATCTTGCGTAGGATAAGACCTTTTCCTAAATTCATTCCTTCGTTGACACCAGAAGGCAGCTTATGGACATTTTTAAATATAACTGAAGTTCTTTGTAATTTACATAAATGTACGATTCCATTCTAAAGATAACCCTCAGCCTCTCCTAGCTTCCAGCAATTACAATTCAAATCAGTTCGCTGCCCTCTCAGACTTTCAGACTTTTAGGCTTCCAGGCTTTCAACGCCTCCAAAACCACTGTAACATGGACTCCCCGAGATCTGTGAAAAATGATTTGTATCATCTTTTGTGAGGCAATCAATAAATTTGAATGCGGTCACAGGCGAGTGACGTCGACAGCTGAACTCGGCGAAAACAGGGCGAAGTGAACCGCACCGAAATTGTACGTACAACGAGAATAGAACGGAAGGCAGAGTTCTGTGAATCGAATTGGGGGTCTATGTCTGTGTCCATGTCAGAGAAAATAAGGGGCCGAATGAGTGCCAAGAACATTTCAAATTCACCTGATTTTTCTCGCTAAATTGCCGCACTGAGTTATGAGTCGTAGAACGTTAATTTCGCAATAAAACAGCTAATTTAGTTAAGCGGAAAACGACCTGCTAAGCGAACCACTCAGCACTCAAGGGCTGGGATTTTCGGGCGAGGAAGGACAAACCATTCGAGAGTCCTGCTGACATTAAGGCGACACCGACAGCGACACAGAGCCCCGTGAAGAGTACGGATTTTGACAGGCGCTTCATGGCGCTGACTTCTATTGGGATTCCCGCAGAATAGGGCTCTTCAACGGCTGGCACTTGACTGACTCGAGTGGAGTTCGATAGCTGTCCGCGCTGATTGATGTCTGACACACGGCAAACAGTGTTTACAGAGAACTCCCACCTTATCTATGCAACTCTACCCCTGTTTGAGCTGTAATTAAGCGGAAAGCACTCTATAGTTTTTTCTTGTTCTTGCCTTGTTTACAGCCCGACCGCTATGTCCCCGGCTCCCCCATATTCCGCGACACCAGCAGCCCAACGCCCCACGCCGCCCTCGCGGGGCCTATAACATCGCCGCCGGCCTCCGTCTCCGCCACCAGCACCAGCACCAGCACCAACGCCAATAGCACCGCCAGCAGCACAGGAGCAGGAGGAGCAGACGGGTCCAGGAGCCGAGGAGTCAGAGGTATGTGCATAATTAATGTAGGAAAAAAGGAATTTATTTAATTTCAAGGCTGCGCTAGAAAATTAAAATATATAAAAAATATGCACATCAAAAAATATTCTCCAGGGACTTGGATATAACGAAATTGCTTGCGAAAGTTTAGCCTTGAGTTCTGGAAAATTCTCTCTCTGTATGGGACAAGATTTGTGGCCTGATGGCTGATAGTTGACACACTTTTCGCGACATTTGTGTAAATAATGTACAATGGAAACATGCAAATGGCCCCCTGCCCGTATAATTTCCGGCCCTGGCAAACTTTTCCGCGAATTCTGGGCCAAAGTCTTTGCCAGAGTCGACCTCTTTTTTGCCTCCAGGTCCCTGACCTCCGCCGCCGACTGTGTCGCCCCATTCTCGAGTGGACTGTGGACTAACTGGCGATATGGCGGCGGGCAACCTTATGGGGAATCTCTGGATGAGCAACACAAACAACCACAACTAGATAATGGGAGGAAGGAGGAAGACCGGGATATTCCGTCGTCCGCACAATTAATTGTGGAATGGAATTCGATTATTCGATGATTATTATCTCAGCGCGCTGTTTGATTGTGTGCTTTGTTTTTCCACGAAAAGTTCGCCCTGTTTACGTGCGAAAATCTCACTTCCCTCGCCCACTTCGCGTCTGCGGCCACCAGGGAAAGTCCCCGGTGGACATGCCACTCTTTCCCTGGAGCGGCGCCCCGGTCGGTTCCCTTGGGGTTGAGTCACTTAATGGCGCAACATGTGAGCCGCAAGCCAACACAACAGCCAACTCGGGGTGCGACGAGGTGCCCGGTGTCACGCCATAGCTCATCGATTTTATTTGTTGATTTAGGAGCTAACCGGCGAATGTGGTTGGGGGCAGTGGAGTTCCCTGTGGCGGCCAATTCGGGCGAGCCGCTTAGTAACATTCAACAATTTCTGGGAACTGAGCAGTAAGGAGAACTGCATTTGTAGGTAATCAAAGTCCATTCAAGATAATGACGGTGATCAGACAAGTTTAATTAAAGGAATTATGAGGGTTTTATTGATATTTATGTACTGGAATACAGGGAATATTTTGTGTAGGTACATAAATAGTTATTTGCCTTTATAGAGTTTGACTTCAGTTTCTTAGCTTGCTTTCTGGTTTAGAGATTAATAATTATTATAACAATATTTAAACATTCTTATAAAAAGGTTTAAAACTTTTACATTTTTGGGAAATGCAAAGTAGTTAAAGGGGATTTTAGGTAGTTTCTGAATGGCAGAAAATATAGGTATATTGCTAATGTATCGATATTTTATTTAAAGATGTAAAATAAATCGAAGTTCTGTTTGATATATAAACAAAATATACACAAATATAGAAAATATATATATCAATAATAATAAAAATAAATTAAATAACTTGTTTTGATATTTTTTCGAACTTATCCGTTAAATGTAAAAATGTTCCATATTTTCAATTTCGATATGTCAATAATAATATTTTTAATATAAATTAATAATATTTTCGATAAGATATTCACCGCGATAATTTCAGCGATTTATAATATCGCACTTTTTCTATCGATAATCTAGGTAAAAATCGAAATTTCTCTGCCCATAATATTTTACAAGCTTAAATTGCTTATATATTTCCTATATAGATTTTTTCCAGTGCAGAAAACTACTGTTTGTATTTGTGAGGTAAACCATAAACCATTCCAAGCCATTCCAATAGAAAACCGCAGGCTCAAAAGGAATTTGTGCCGCAGGAAACCGCCACTGTCTTTGAATGTAATCCACTTTTCCTTCGATCTTCTCTTTCACCCCCCACAGCCATGACGGCATCTCTAGCCCACGCCTCACAGGGTAACCACAACAGCAGCACCAATTCCGGGTCCGGCAAGTCCAAGCCACCAGCTGGATACGCGAGCACCCGCTCGGCAGCGATGATGGCCCTGGCACTGGGCCAGCCATCGGGTAATGGCAGTAACAAGTCGCCTCCCGCTCCCCGAGCAGCCTCACCCGCACAATCCCAAACCCAGAACGCTTCCCAATGCCAGTCGCCGCGTCCTGGCTCCCGAAGGGTATCGAATACCTCGTTGCCCTGCAACCCTTCTAGATCCAAGCCCTCGACGCCGACGGCTACAAGGGCGGCCGCCCAGCTAAACGGATCCGGCATCTTCTCCGGCGGCAGCAACTCCAGCGGCTCGGACAATGACGGATTCAGTACATCCGGCTCGTCGGCGGCCACGGCTCTTAGGCGGCTTTACTTCAAGAGCGGACGGAGCATTAAGAACAAGATCAATGCGTCGACAACCTCGGCCACGCCTCTCAACGGACTGCCCCTGAATCCGGTGTCCAGTGCGTATCACAACTCCGTAGGCGGACCCATGCACAATGTGACCACAGCGGGAGGAGTGCCCAAGGTAAGCAGTCTTTCTTCCTATTACCAAAATGAATATGAAAGCTACAAGTTATGGATCGATATCTCCGGGTTAAACTGAAGCTACTGCTTCCTTACTTTAGTAATGGATGATTTCCTTTCCTTTCTTTACCAGCTGGTGGTCATGGGCACCTCGTCCGCCTCCATTCCGGACACCAACATCAACACGTCCACGGACTCGGCCTGCACGCTCATCACGAATGTGACCCACACGGACACGTCGGAGACGTGCGACTCCCTGGACCTGGGTAAGTCCGACGTGCATCCTGATTGCTTGATTGATGTCCTCGCGCGGCCGCATTAATTAATCAACTAATCAATCTGACCCGCGCCTTCTGTTGTTCCTCCTTTTCTTTACGGTTTTTTTTCAGGTGACAACTCGGGTCCCAGTGAGCCGCTGTTTAGCTCGCTGGAGGAGCCGCTGCTCACCGCTGTCCACATTGACTCGGAGCACGAGGGACGCGGCGCCACTGAGCTGGAACTAACGAGCTGCTCGAGGTATCCGCCCAGGCCCGACATGAATCTGCAGGACAGCACCGAGGTACGGAGGGGAGCGGAATTAAATTCCGGATTAAATCCGCTTGGCCAGCAACCACTTCCGGCCCTGAATCATGCGATTATTTACTCCGTATTGGGTCCTGAAGGACGCCCTAAAAGTGTACTTTATTGCTTTTTAAAGCCAGCTATTTGGGGTTGCGTATCCAAGTCCCCCGGGGGCTCCTTTCCAATTTAAATACTTAAAAACTGAGAATTTCATAACAGGCAATCTAGGGTCGTTATGCATCAGAATCAAGAACAGCTTTGGACCAATTTCAGTCGTTGGAAAAGTGGAATTTAATGGGAAGCAACTTATATGCTTCGGGTTTTTCATTTTCTGCTGGATTTCTGTCAAAGAAGTCTACAAAAGTATTTGAAAATATTATTTAAAACTTATTTCTACAGATCTTTAGTACAGAAAATATAATTTAAACCTATTTCTACAAATATTTTATACTAAAATAATTATCATTATTTATTTAAAAGACTTTTTACATCCTTTCATTGAAAATTTCAGCTAGGAAACCATTTAATTTAAAACGTTTAAAAATAGCAAACCATCTTAAAGTATATTTTCCTTTATTCTTTAGATTATATAATGGATTTTTTGGGGTTTCCCTGAAATGTAAAAATAATATTTAGGAAACTCCAATCCATGGCTTCCAGAGTAAACAACAAATCAACTATTTATACTTTTTCCTTCATCCAACTTCTTTGCAGAGCCAGGAATCCTGCCTATCCATCCTTACCGGCGAACCCTCTTCCACCACGCCCTTGCTCTCCTCGCAGCGGCGCCATCCGACTGGCGGCGGCGGTCACTCGCCTGGCGAAGAGCGAAGGGAGAGGAAGGAGCGGGAGCCCAGCACGGCTCCGCCGCCCACTAGGGCCAGAGAGCACTTCACCTTCGATCCCCCGCAGTCGCCGAAGTCGGCGCGCAGCAGCGAGAAGTCCGCCAGCCACTTTTCCTTCAAGAGCTATGGTAATGAGGCGGGCAGGGCGGCAACAGGAGCAGGAGCAGGAGGAGCAGCAGGAGTGGGGTCACCAGCTGGAGCTGGAGGAGGAGGAGGAGTTGGATCCGGAGGTGGAGGGGGCAGTGGCAGTGGCACCGTGGCCGCCAGCGAGGGCGACGAGGAGGACGACGAGCGCAGCGGCGACAGCCTGGGCAATCGCAGCAAGAAGCTGCGGCCGCGGGAGCGGGACCCCAACCACATCTCGCCCAGCGTGTCGCCGTCGCACAGTCGCCGGGCGAGTCCGAAGCGGGAGAAGCGCCGGACCGCGCCCACCGCCGCCACGGGGGCCATAGCCAAGGTCAGCTCGGCGCCGCCCACGATGAAGGATGCCAACTTCTTTGGCGGCGGTTCCGGGAAGCAGAAGCAGCGCCAGTCCCAGAACATGCCGCAGCCCCAACATCAGCTCTCCCCGTCCGCCCAGCAGCAGCGGAAGTACTCCTCGAGCTCTTCGAGCTCCACCAGTGAACGCTGCCTGAGAGAGGCCACTGGACCCGGGACCATGTTCCCCTTTGACCGGGAAGCCCTGGACTACGAGCGCATCCAGCGGGAGTGCTTTGCGCCCAGCTCCACCACGGCCAGCAATAGCAGCGATTCCGAGGCGGAGAACTGCTCCGTGTACGAGCGAAAGTCCGGGGCGGACATCTTCCAGCAGTACTCTCGGCTGAGCCACCAGGAGCAGCTGCAGCAGCACTACCAGGAGCAGCGCGACTGGGAGCGGGAACGGGACCGTCCTCCCTCCCGCAAGAACTCCAAGCGCATTCGGCCGGACTCGGTGATCCACACGACCATCCGGGAGAACCAGCAGTATGTGCCGCAGTCGGACGCCTTCTATCCCCAGGCCAAGTCCTCCTCCTCGCCCAGCGATCACTCCTACGCCGAGCTGAACAAGTTCGAGGACATTGCCAGCAAGTTCGAGCAGATCCCGCCCAAGCACGGCTCCGGCTCTGGCTCGAGGTCAGGCTCCATGCTGAATCTCCACCACATGATGCCCAGTCCGGGCAGCGAGTCTGCTGTCAGTCCCACGGACTCTGCTCGCAGGCGTTCTTTTAAGAGCAAGCAGCGCCAGCAGAAGGAGGAGCACTTTTACATTCAGACAGAGGATCGTAGCGGGCCTAACAGTGGTGGCCAGGGTAGCGGAGGACCTATCAATGTGACCGCCAATCCCCTCGAGGCGGCCGCCGTCTGTAAACAGCCACGCGCCACCATCGTTGTCCAGCAAGTAAGTACAGTCGGGGGTAAATTAATAGAACTACTAGTATTACCATTAATACCACATTAGAACATCAAGATGAGTAACGCCACTCGGTTAATGATCATTAAAGTCTTTGATGTAACTATATCAGTCAGCGAGTCAGCTAATTTCTCTGCCCTCCCTCTACTGGCATATTCATTTGAACCGATTTTCTCGCTCTCTCTTTTTTTCTCTTCAAAAATAGTTGAATGAATAGATGAATAGTTTATGACAGTTCGATGACAAATGTTGATGAATCGAAAAGGTTGATGAATCATCGATGAAAACTCGATGATTTTTTGGGCTAAAATGTTGATGACAAAACCTGGTTTTTATTGATGAATATTCTATGAAAAGTTGTAAATTTGTCACTGATGACCGCCTAGGACATGCCAATAATAATTTCATCAGTAATTTGTATGAAAATGCATCCATGATTTATCAACAAATATCAAGTTTTTTTGATGATCTTAAACTAACGATTGATTGATTGCATGGTATATACAAAATATATTATATTAATATTTATACAGTTCTCTAACAATATCAACACTTCCTGGTTGGTGATATTAATTCCTTGTAGAGCACTTCCATAGAAGTGCCAGTTGAGTCGTGCATATAGGTCTTATTGATTTATGGGCAGAATCTATTGATAAATTCAGCCTGCCGTCTCTGTGCGTGTGCCTCTTCTTCTTCTGGATAACGGAAGCTCTCTTTGTCCATCTCTCCAGCTTCGTTGTGCTCCCTTTGGCTGTCCCTCTCCCGCAGCTTATCACTATCCCCAACGGCCGCTCTCGCTCTACGCTTCCTTCGGACGGCTTTGTTTGTGCTCGCGCCAGCTCTCCCACTCTCTGCCTCCCACACCCACTCGAGAGCGCTCTCTTTGGCGAGCGATTTTCGCAGCTAATAAAAAGGGGCGCGCGTCGGCGATCGCGTCAGTTAGCGAAAGCAAACCGAAAGCAAAGCATCGCCATTAAAGCAGCGGAATCGCGCAGAATTCAATCAGACTTTCTAGTGAACCATAATCCTGAAGGCAAAGTGCCGCCGACTTAGCTTCGTGTTGTTCTTATTCAGTGCCAACCCGTGTGTGTGTTCGCTATGTAAACGCGCTGCCCCAAGGCGATAGAAACAATTAAGAAGGAGGATAATATATCTTCAGCCAAGTGACACTTACAATCCGCTCCGAGGCCCATCAATCCAGTGACGCAGTTTATCATGGCGCCCTTCTACAAGCGCATCTGCCGCAGCCTTTCCAAGCGCTACAAGGAGGTAACTATCTCTAGTGACTAACTATGTATATCCCCTGACGCGCCCGCTTGATTGATTTTGCTAATGAGCCAACAAATAGCCGGGGGCATCAATAAGCCCGGCCAGAAACAGGCAGATAAGATAGTCCCAGCCCGGTCTGCTGATGCCTTGATCCGTCGAACAAGCGATATGCGAGATTTATCGACTCCCGGTGACGTCAATTTGCCCATAAACCCTTACTCTGCTTGGGGTTATTCATGGGATTCATGGCAGGACCGAGATCGGAATTCGGGTGGGTCTCCTCTTATCACCCACTTGTGGCTGGACGATATTGCGCCACCCTGCGCAGCTCCAGTGAACGAGTTTTTCCGGCCCCACAATGAATTTGCCGTAAATAATTAAAATGTTGCAACTGACAGCGGAATATCGGCTGCAATGCGGGGCTTTAGGGGGAGGCATATTCTTTATTATTCCCTACATCTCGGCCGGCAGATGACAGCTGTCAAAATAAACTACCCCCCACAGCAGGCCCAGTTGCCCAGTTTATAGAGTCCGAGCAGCACGTCCAGTGCCAGATCGCAGGTTGTTTTCGCCTTTTATTTATTTACTTGCTCAAATCGGATCATAAAAACATAAAAGCAAAGGCCGCCGCTGCAGAGGGGGCGGGAACTTGTCGTAGACCCAGACACAGATATATATCCATACGTACCTATAGATGCTCGAGTATATTTAACGATTTCATTGTAATCGGCAGTGAGTTAGCATTTCATTCTTCGAACTTTTGCCCATGATGCATAAAGACCTGGAGAAGCGCATATATATTCCGAATCAGATACAGATACGTATAAAGGTGCAGAGATACAAATACAGATCGGTTATAGATGTTCCGAGCAAAGGCATTTCCTGGTGCACAAACAACAACAGTTCTCACACCGAAAGAAATGATGTTTCCCACTAATTTTGTGTTCTTTGATCATTGATACTTCTTTCTGTTAATTGGACATTTTTTGCACTTATAAAAAATGCTTTAAAAAAATTTAAACTAAAGCTTTGAAACTATATAAAAGGTGGTTATAGGTGTTAGGCTGTCCTTAAATGTTCTTGGCTTAAATTTATTTACTCTTTCTGTTAATAAAAAATATTTAAAAGTATATAAAAAGTTTTAATTTATTTCAATCAAATCTTAATACTCATTTAAAAGGTATAATATAATTAGCGAATGCTTAAATTAATAAGTTAAACTTGTATGTCAAAATCAGTTTCTTAAAAAACTAAATCAATCATAATTTTTCATTAATTTTCTTCCTCTGTGAATACTCGAATATTCCTTTCACCCAAAAAACAAGCTCCAATAAATGACGTCCGGAGTGAAGATTTTTTCCAAAGAACTCTCGGTTCTCCCCTTTCTCCTCGTGGGAGAGGCATCCATCCTCCTTTATTTAATGGCCCAACCTTCAATCAGGTGTAAAGTGTAATTGTTTTCTCGCGCGCAGATCGATTGCCCCATAAGTTTTCGGAATCGGGGAGCGAGTGTATGGGCATCGAGACGTATAAATCTACATAAATTGCATGCGTCCCCAGCGATAGCGGGCTATTTATCTACCTGCTCGCTCCTCCTTTCACCTGCCTCCCCCTCCATGGCCTGCTCACCTTGGTCGCTTCTTTGGCGAATTATTAGCAGGCACGCACTCCGAACCCGAACCGAGTGCAGCCTTGGCGGGCTGTCTAATCCCCGTCCACGCTGCTCCACGTCGCTTCCACCTTCAAAGTAAACATCGACAGAAACGCAAACATGTTTCCAGTTTTTCCCATTGTCGGTCGGCTGTTTCCTATTGATTTTACATTGAGTGGTCAGGAGGCGGCCAGGGGCGAGGTGGGGTTTCCTTTGATTGCAGGTAAATGTGCGAGAGAGAATGCATTTCTCGGCTCGCCTTGGATGCCATAAACCGTGGCCAAACACTGCCACACTCGGTGTGTGTCCTTGCCGGGCTTCCACCCCTCGAATGCAAATGGAAAATCTCCTCAGATCTAATCGGTGTGAAATGTGAACTGCTAAATCTGCTCAGATTTAAACACGCTAATTAGCCATTATTTTGTATCAAAGAATTGCCCATTATATTCGCAGCCTTCAAAGGTCAGTTTCCCCTCACAAAAGATTTTGGCACTTTCACTTGGCGCTCGCCGGTCATTCACTCTTATAGTTTTTGGTGGAAAACGGCAGAATTTGCCGATCATTGATAGATGATAAATGGCCAAAACGGCTATTGACTCTGCCAGGGCCACAACAGAATCTCCAACGTGGCTAATTATAACGCCGAAATGGCCCAAACATTCTGCCGAGTTCACCGGCTAGGGTTGTGGTCAGGGACTCGATTAGGCTCACCTCAACCTTAGGCCCCTCGGGCTAATTGCCCCGACCTGAACTCTCTCTGCCCAGCTGGATGCTGCTCTGCGTATACTTGATAATTATAATTGCCAACGGGCAACGGGTCGGCTACTTAATTCCCCATTTCGCATTGCCAGCTTCTGTGCCTTTTGAGGGCACTGTGTCTCCGGGTAGATTTCCCCGAGGCCAATTGCCTTATAAAGTGTCATTAATTAGCTGATTTATGAACTGCCCCGCGCACCTGGGGCCCATTTCCCTGCTGTTCCTTCTTCAGCCTGGCCAGCGGATTCATTGACCCCATTCGATCTGGCGAAGGCTGCTGCTCCTGCATTAGCTGCCGCTGCATCTGCATCTATATCTGCATCTGCATCTGCATCTGCACTCTTTGCGGCCGAGCCATAAATAAACCTTTGCTATAAATAAACACGCACAAGGCGATATAGATATCCCAGCGTCGGGCTGTGCTCTTGTTATTGTGCATATGCCACACATACCAAAAGTAATCGTTCGCGGAAACCATACCCAGAAGCGTGAATAGTTTACCTGGACTTGGACCTGGAGATTGCATATTGCACATTGCACATTGCACTCTTCCCTCAGCCTTTGGACACGTGAACAGTTTCAGCGAAAAAATTCCCCAACAAGAAGGAATGGTTTCCACTTTGTTCCAGCGAAGAACAGTCCATCAAACCGCAGACATCTCTTCATCTCGCCAACATCAAGATTGGTGTGTGTGCGGCGGGAAAATTATTGTGTTTGGAATATCGCAATTTAAACAGAGGCTGCCCCTAGTAATTTTGCGCCCTCGCCCCCGAAACAAATCGCTGGGCCGGCCCCCCAGCAGGTTCTGCGAGTTTTCTGAGTACGCCTTTTTTATTTTTAATAATCGTGCCGCATGAAAATAGCCAGAAAACCTAGCACCGCCACCCCGACCGCTCGCTCTTTTGCCGGATTTCACAGGCGATTGAACACAGAGCGGCGTAAAAATGAAACAAAAACATGAAAAGTGATTTGCATGCATGGCGCTCGCAGGGAGAGGGGATTAATTCCCATACACACTTGGCGAACTAAATGTATTTTTAAACGATGCAAACACCGATGGGCAGGCGAGTCGATCGGGTGTGAAATGAGTGCTGGCAGCTCCTGTAATATCAATTATAATTTATGCGGGCATTCCGCATAGCTGAGATAGCAGCCACCACCTCGGGAGCGATTGCATTCGATTTTCAGTTTGCATTTTCCCTCAACGAAACAGAATCTAATTGCATTTCAATCTGGTCCATTGTTTCCTCCTTCTCTTTGATTGATTCTGGCCAATCTGGCCCATTCCATTCCTGACCCGCTGCACGTAGGCCAGGCCTTTGACAATCCCATTTGAATTCTGCCCCGCCGGGTTGCCTCTCGCTTTCCCTCGATCCCGAATGAACATCGTTTTATTCGCCAGATTTTCTGGAGTGCTAAACATTTTCCTAACACCTCGAGTCGGTTGGCTTTTTAATGGCCCATTCCCAAGCTATTTTGAATATACAAACGCGCTGCGTAGTTTTCCCCAGCACCAGAGTGGAATCTCTGCAATTATTCTCTATGAAACCCAAAAGAAAACAGGAACAGTTTGACTTTTCTTGTTATTTATTAAAATTATTTTAAACAACATAAATACAAGTTTGAAGTTTCAATTGAAATAATTAGTTGAAAGAGAGAAGCAGTAGCTCTTTTGTGGCAAGTGAATCCCCCATCAGGAGCTTTGTCTTTAGCCACTTAAAGGGATTTAAGAAAGTTTCCCCAACTTAATTTCTAATCCCATCTTGCCAGCTAAATGTTCCCCTAGCTACTCGCCCTCTATGTTTTTTTTTGTGACCTCTGCTGTGTGTGTTTGGCAACTTTTTTCCCTTCAATGCAATCTGCTCCTAAAAATAATCGGACAAAAAAAGAACCGACGCACTCCGGCGATGCAAGAAAAACTATTTTCGGCGTTTGTGTAATGGGGAAAACGGGGAAAATGGGAAATGGCAGCCGAGATGAAAAAGAGCAGCGTCATAGCAGCGTGTCCAAAGCAATATTACTCATACGCCGCGTGTAACGCGTCATTGCGTGTGGCGGGGGGAACTTTTCTCGCCGCGCCGCGGGTTTCGTCATCAGTGAAAGTGTCGCATCCCCGTTCGGCGCCATCGAATTGCTCCCCCGGGCTGGATCAGCCACAACCTCCCCTGGTGGCCACTTGAAATATTTGATTCGAAAGTGTGGGGCTGCCTTTGAAATCGAGAGGCGTCTGTGGGCGGCGACGGCATCATTAGGACCTCTTCTCGCACACATTCGCACATTATTAATTAGCATTTGTGCGAACTGCAGGCAAAGTTTTTCCTTTTTCCCTTACTGTCATGCATGCCAATAAAATACACAAATTAATTTCGGCATTTGCCGAATAAATATATGTGCTCATGCCAGTGGTGGGTGCGTGTGTAGGTGTTTCAGGTAGACTTTTGCCAGTGTTTGTGTAATTTATGGCCCTGGTTTTGCTGCTTGCTAACATTGTTGATAATTTAACTTGGCTGGCAGTCATTTGTTTTGGCCCAGACAGACGAATTTAAGCTTTGCTTGGCAGAGAAAACTCTTTGTATATTCTGGAGAATAAGATTCCGAATGAAAATGGCCAAGGTAAATACCAAAGATAAAGAAATAATATCATATGCAAGCTAAATATTTACTGATAAATAATTGTCTTTACTTAACAATCAATTTCAAGGAATTAAAGTAATTGTGTTTCCTAGTACGGAAACTTGATACTCCAATTATTCATAATCCCCTTCGGACACTTGGCTAATACTTCTGGGAAATTTCAGTCTGGTAATTGAGCCTGCAGTTCGTTACAAGTATCATTAGACCGTATAAGCTGTTAGCCAGCAAAGTTCTGGCTAATAGTCCTTGCCCCGTTGTTAACCGAAGGCAACGGCAACGGCGCAAAAATTTATGGGAATTTCCCTCGGCACGAATGGCGATGTATTTGAATTTGCAACTGCAGACACGCAATGCGATGGAGGCTCAGGGGCTGTCAGAACACCTGTTCAAGGTGTGTAGATAAAGCAAAAGTTTTCAAAATCGGAGTGGAAGCCCTTGAGGGGTGGCAGGTCCTTGGAGCGGGCGAGTGCTGCAAGTATTTGCGCTGCAAATTCATAAGCCCACGGACAGGGAGGCAATGAATGAATGAGTGAATGAAGTCATCGGGCCGTGAGTTCTCGGTCGAGTGGCTCCGGCTCCGGCTCTGGAATTGCAATTGCAGCAATCCGCTTACCAATCAACGATATTTCCGACTATCACCCTTTCTTCCTCTCTCTTAATTTTGTCCCTTTCCTTTTTGCTTTTTGATAGCCCTCGTTAAGCCTGGACAATACCGTGGAGACGCTGCTGATCAAGAACGAGGGCGACTTCATCAGCGTGGAGCAGGGCAAGGAGCTGGTGGCCCGCAAGCGCAACTCCCAGCAGCTGGCCCATCCGCCGACGCACCTGCACCACCATCCCAGCACCCACTCGCACCACGGCCACAATCATCACCAGCAGCAGGCGCAGCACAAGCGGGACGAGAACATGAGGCAGCTGCTGGATGTGACCAACACGCTCACCATCGAGGAGCTGCGCGACTTTGAGATGCGGTAAGTCCTGACCTTTGACGGATTACGTTTTATGACCCGGCCCGGCCGGAGATTTAATTTCCGATTGAATGCCAATCGATTTTCAAGACTCTCGTAAAAGCGCTCGGACCGAAGCAATCAAAATTTAAATGGCCAAAAGGGGCAAACAAAACAAGACAAAAACAAGCAGAAAAAAAGTAAGAGAAGAGAAACAGTGAGGACCGCTTTTATAGCCTTCACCTGCCGGCAGTTTTGCATTGCAACAAACTCGGACGGAGAGAGCCATCATGAAGGGCACATAACTTTTCAAATTACTCATACGACCTGTTGCCAGGCGCCATGGCGAGTTCCGTTGCCCAAAGTTTACATGTCCCAGCCGAAAATCCCATAGATAAATAAACATTTTTGACTTGCACGTGGCCGGGGCAGTTCCTTCATTTGAAATATTTAAATTTCGCCCCTACAAGATCCGACTGCATGTCCATTAATTGTCGGGTTATTCGAATTGGGCGTTTTAATTATCAATATTTTCCCTTGGCTGCCTTTGCGGTGAACTGGGAGTCCAAGGACACAGCGCCCCACACACTCGTGTCCTTTGGTCTTTCGGCATTCACAATGGCCAAGGACAGGTGCTGCACGCAAATAGTGCCATGCCAGACATACATATCTGGATCTCCATTAAACCGCTGTCAACTGCAGTTGGTAATCTCTGGCATTGCCTTCCCCACTTCCTCCTACTCATCCTCGGCCAGAGGGCGGATGAAAGATTCAAATTTCCAGTTTCCCAGAGCTTTTGTGAGCTGCAGCAGCACACTAACGATGTCGTTTTGCTCCGATTTCAGCTATGGCTCGCCACACCACAGCCGCTCGCAGTCGGTGAAGATGCCCGGCAGCCGGGCCTCGGGCAGGCCGAACCAGCTGTGCCTGCCCCAGCAGAGATCCAGGTGCGCTTACCTAACCGGCTTTCACAGACACATGACAATTACTTATCTCGTATCCTTGACGTATCCTGATGTAGAGTGGCTTCCATGCCCAACACTGGTGTGGAGGAGGAGTACTACAGGCTGCGTCACTTCTCGATCACCGGCAAGGGCGTGGTCAATCGCGGCGACTCCTTGAAGAGCCGTCGCAGTCGGTCCAACAACAGCGTGGCCAGCTCCAATTCCAGCACCGAGCACCTGACCGCCCAGCAGCAGCTCTCGGCGCCCACATCCGTATCCGCGCGAACATCGCTGGCCTCCAGCAGGGAGAGCAGCACCTCGAATCCGGGCAATGGTCCATACAGGTGAGACCTCAACAATAATGATAATAATAAATAATAATTACTCGATTCTGGTTAACCTTTATAAAGATTTAATCATCTTTTCTGTTTAAAAGTTCATCAAGTATCTGGAAACAATATAAATCATATTAAATTTCGCTTGCTATTAAGTTGAAGAGTATTTAACGCTAAATGTCATGTTGAAGAAGATGTTTATTTGTGAAATGTGGCAAGGTGAACTAATTGGACTCTCCCCGCTCTTATTATCTCCAATTTCAGGGTCCTTATGCTGGGTGGCCCTTCGGTTGGCAAGAGCTCCCTGGTCTCGCAGTTTATGACGTCGGAGTACCTGCACGCCTACGACACGAGCATCGGTGAGTGTCCACATCGATACCGGAGATGCTTGCATCCGGAGCCCCTCTCTGACCCAACCCAATCCCCCGAGAGCACTGCATAGCCCCCCGTTTCACCCAGTGTCTGTCTGCCCCGTCGTCGTCCTGCCAGTGAGCGTGTGCCTTGGCTTTAGTTTGTATTATTTCACAACTCATTTGTTGGTGTTGTAGTCGTGTGCCGCATTATGTTGTCTTATTTGGTTCCAGCTTTAGTTCCAGTTTGATTCCGTTGCTCTGTGTCGTATCACATGGCTTTTTATGGTCCCCGCCGTGCTCGGAAAGTTTCCATTTTTCGGTTGTGCTGCTTGCTTTGTGTTTTATTTATTTTTTCCTCGAGTTGAGTACTGCCTTCTGTTTGGTTCCGTTGGCCTCTGGGCGTTTTATGAGTCGCCGCCACCCCCAATGGGTCAACACATATTGGCATATAGAGCATAACAAACGCTGCTGCAAAGGAATTAAATTCTATAAAGGAATGGAATTGGCCAGGCAGAACGGGTTTATTTTTTAGCAGGGAAAATATTCGAATAAACATTCCTGGGAATGGAAAATTTTATCATATCAAAATTTGTCATTAAATTATAGAAGATTACCAGTGTTGACCGATTCCAAGTCCCTCAGTAAAACCAACTAGTAGAGTCCATGTGTATATGCTTAACCAACACACACTACTTATACCTCATTCTAAAATCTGTATCATACTGTTTTATATACAACGAAGTGATAATCTTTTCTGTTTCTCTCCATTCCGAATATCAATCAACCAATCATTCAACTCAAACTGACCCTACTCGAAACTCGAACAACCAACAACCAACAACAACAACCGAATTAACAACCAACATCTCTGTACATACAACAACCAAACCGAACTCGTAATCCGTAACCGAATCGTGATTGTACTCAGATCTAGGCAACTGTGATATACGCATTCTAATTGAAAAAGCCGCCGACGGTAAAAGCAACTAATACCAACCTGAACAATAATAATAATAATAATAATTATCTTGTTAACTATGCTACTCCCTAATATTTATCCAAGTATCTCTATATAATTGAAACGCTTTTTCAACTCTCCAAAAACTTTACCAAACCAAACCAAACAACAAACTAGATAAACACTCAATCTCAAGCCACAACTGCATTCCCTCCGATTGGGTTCGATGGAACGCTAGACACCTGCCCACCCGACACGCCCCGGAAATTATAACACACACACACCCCTCCTCCTCGAACACCCCCCGAATTCCCATATATATATTACCTATATATAGTTGTGAAATAATATATAGCCCCAATCGATGGCGGCCTTTGTTTCGCTTGTGATTTATGGGCCGTCGCGCAGCGCAGCGCAGCCTTGAGGACTGCCATTCGATATTGAAATGATTATGCACATCGCAAGCACAACAAATGAAATTTAATTAATGATTTGGTCAAAGGCACCACACATACATATATCGATTGCCACTGGGGACGAGCTGCCATTAATGGTTGGGGGGATACACACTCGTACATACACAGCTCCCATAGAATGTTTTTAATTAAAAGAAACAAAAAAAAAAACAGTGAACACATTAAATGAATAATAATTGAGAGAGCACTTGTCGGCCGCCAGTCAGTCGGCACAGAAAGGGGGGAACCCCCAAGCACTTTCACCCCCTGGCAGCTCTCGGTTTGCTTTGCATACTTCTGGGGGCCAGCATTTCGGGGGCACTCCTGTAGAGGCTAATGGGATGTCAAAATGTAGAGAAGGACACTTGTAAATAGCACGCACACACTTCACAGAGACATATACATGCACTTGCACTTTCCCCTTGTTTTCGCACTTCCAAAATTCCAAAGTTGATGTTGTAAATCATTTCATTGCCTGACATTTAAGTTATCGATCTTGAGCTTCCTCCTCGCTCCCATGGTGGCAACTGGTGCTAATCTAGTCCTTTTCCTTGCATGTCCCGTGCAGATGATGAGTCCGGCGAGAAGGCCGTTTCAGTATTACTCAGTGGCGAGGAGTCCGAGCTGATATTCATCGACCATGGATACACCGAGATGACGGTAAGTACCTTTAAAAAATATGAAGAACACTCAAAAGACCAATTAAGGCTGGTTTTCTATACAAAATATCGATGGTTATGTAAGGGTTTGCTTTTCTCTTCATTGATAATATTGAAATAGATTTGAAAAGGTTAAAGAAATACAGTTTACAAAATTAATAACTCTTTCTGTAAGCTAGAAAACTATCTGAAATGTAAACTTCATGAATATTTTGTGGCGTTTTAAATTGTTTTGTTATTAAATAGTTTATTTTGAAAGCCATATTATACTTTGTTTGTACCTCAATTATTTGCTTCAAAAGTTTTTCAATATAAAACATTTTGTAATGTACTTTTGAGCACCTCTTAGATCCGCCATATATAATAAATTGCTTTTAAATTGCTTTAGGAGTAGCCTTCAAAGCCAACCATTTTTAATGGGGTTTCAAAACGAGCATAGTGCATTTGGTATTTGTTTTTGAATACACCTTTACGTAGCCATCGAAAGGCCACTCTGGCATTATTTTGAAAGCCAAACGCTGAGGCACACAAACACAGACTGAGATGAGTGTCCTGCTCATCTGTGCGGCATCCTGCACTCTATCTGTGAAATTTCATAATGCCATTAGCATGCACGGCCATCAACTAGCCCACACCTTGGCACCAGCCAGCCAGTCAGCCAGTCGGCAAGCTCTCAACCTCACTCAATGTCACTTCGGTGTCACCTCCATTCACAGCCGGATGAGTGCCTGACCAACTACGATCCGCACGGTTACTGCGTCATCTATTCGGCCGCGGACAGGAGCAGCTTCAGCGTGGCGGAGCAGGTGCTGCAGGTGCTCTGGACCAATCAGAACATCGCCCAGAAAGCCGTCATACTCGTTTCGAACAAGGCGGACCTGGCCAGGAGCCGGCTGGTCACCTCCGAAGGTAAATGACATTCTATACCAGATAAGCAGGAGGTTCGGGGGATTTCGCCCTTCATTAACACTCGAAGTGCGCTCGATTGGGTCTGTTAAAAATAGATATCGATATAGTTTGAGTGTGTGAACAGGACCCAGGGCCAGGGCCAGGGCCAGCTGAAAAGTTTGCCCAAGCGGAAGTCATCCGGCGGTTGGCCTATAAAAACAGATATAGCCAGGACACAAAACACCGGAGACTCACTCAAGTGGTGCGGGAGGAGGGAGCCCGAGTCCAAGTGAAAGCCGCATCTCTGCCCAATTGAAGGTCGCCAATTTCGGGGTCTTTTTGTCGACTCAAGTACTTTCACTTGACTTTTATATCGGATTCCCTTTAAGACGAAGGTAACTCTCGGGCGCTTTCATCTAAGTAATTCAATATTTTCCGTTAAATTACGTTTGTTATTATGAAAGCAAGAGGGAGGGAGGCAGGCAGGGAGGTGGGCTTACTGGAAGGGTTCCCCGCTTCAGCCAGAGTAATGGCAGGGAAATTGTTTCAGCGCAAAATTGATTACATTTTGTCCCGTGTGGCATGTGTTCCGCTGTGGGTTTAAGGCCCATAAGCCTATTGTTGCAAACAGAGCGACGCCATCACCCTGCCCACACGCCACATCCCCTCCAAGCTCCAAGCTCCAAGCTCCAGCTCCAGGTTGGGTGGTGGGTTCCTGTCCACCTAATGCGGCGCCTTAATTTCATAAAGTATTTATAGAATTTTTTATGCCTCCGGCAATAATAAAATGCGCGCTTAGCCCCGAAATGTCTGGCTAAAAGATATTTTCATAAATCTATACATTGTCACAGCGATTGGGAGAAATATGTGCAGTGTCAGAGGTAGTGACTCATATTTGCTTCGCGTTGCGTGAACTCTCCAAAAAGCTATTGAAATTTTAATGCCATTCCCTCGATTCCACTTCCCATTTGCACCTTTTTACGGTTGGGCATACCTAATGATGTCTGCCGCACTAATTATTCAATTGGGGTAAATATTGTCCCGATGCTGGGGCAGCTTTGTTTGCTTTTAATTACGACCTAGCCCCAGACCAGAGCTCGGCGGGCTAAGAGCTTAAGTCTTTAAGGCAGGAGCCTCCATCAAACAGTAATAAAATGGGGAAGCACAAATATATATCGGAGGGCTTTCGTCACATTGTTAATAAAAATGTGAGCCTGCCATAAAATTTGCAACTCTAGGGGGTCGGGTCGGGTCGGGTCGGTGAGGTACCTCCGCATATGGCGAACTTTGATGCTTCAGATTTTACGAGTTGTGTTCACAACTGTGGACCAGACGTGACGGATCCGAGGCGGAGGCATCATCAAATCGCCAACGTGTTTAGATACAAATCCGAGTCCAAGTTGGGTTTTATGGCCAACTCAGAGTTAACTAAGCGAGGCCATTTGATTTGATTAGCCGGGGTGATGGGTGGCGGCCAACTAAGCCTGGCTGTGATGCTTTTGGCCATAATTTCCACACATTTTCACTTAACCTCTCACTCGCTTCTCCGCTTGCAGAGGGCAAGGCCATGGCCACCGCCTACGATTGTAAATTCATCGAGACCTCGGTGGGCATCAATCACAACGTGGACGAGCTACTGGTGGGTCTGCTGTCACAGATACGTCTGAAGCTGGAGAATCCCGAGAAGTCCAGGTGGGTGGACCGAGCTTCCTTAAACTTTCACCTTGCAGGAATCTTAAATGTTACTTCTCCTATTTCCTTAGAGATCTGTTCCGGAAGCGTTCGATTAGAAAGTCGAAGCGCCGCGCCTGCTCACCCCTGAGTGCCGGCTGCCTCAACGCCAACACCCCGCTGGGTCCGCTGGGGGAGACGGTGGCCACGCCGCCAGGCAGTGCCCAAAGCAGGTGAGTCACGGCCTCCGCCGGCGAGTTGAAGGAACCTGCCAGTAATGCCCTCTCTCCTTGCAGCCCCCGCAAGTATCGTGGATCGCGAACCTCCACCAGTCTGAAGGTCAAGGGCCTGCTGGGCCGCGTCTGGACGCGGGACTCCAAGTCCAAGAGCTGCGAGAACCTGCATGTGCTCTAAGCGAACCCCAAAAGTTTCCTAAACAGTATGCAAGATCCCAAGCATAAGAACTATTGCCTAAGTTACAAAAAAAAAAAACAGACTCGACACTTACCGGGGGTACGGCACTATTCCCAACTGTACATATTGTGTATAATTTTAGCCTTAATTTACGCTAGTCACTCTCTCTTAATCCCTCAATCACTGTATATAGTTTGTCTAAATATAAAACTATTATTTATAATTGATTTATTATGGTTTTCGTTCTCCTGTACGCATGAGTTGGGATTATTTTCAAGGCTGGAAGCCCGCGGCTTATTATTATTCTGATTAAACACAGAAAGCACAAAATACAAAATAAATCCAAATGGAAAAGCAATAATTTTTGAAAAAATTACCCTTAACCCTTGTTCGTAGACGAAGAAGTTATATGAAACCAATTGTACTGATTTTTTGAATGTTCGGATGGAACTTATTGTTAATTATATATGTGTAGTTATATATATATTTGTAATGGTAATCGAATTGCATTTTAAAATTACATTAATCGTCATATGATTGTTATTGGATTAATTCAAGAGAACATATATTAACGACCGTGTGCAGCATTTGCTTAAATATACCTAGAATTTGGCCATAGTTAGCCACGTTTTTTTTTATAACAAGCCCACGCCCATCGTGCACCCACAACTGGCACGCCCTAGGTTTCTCATGTTAGTCGGGACCATTTCAAAATTAATCAAACATAACAGATATAGGCAAGAGACCCTAGGCTTACGCTGGGGCCACGGCTACGGCTATATTATGAGGTTCATGCCGCGTAGTTTTACATTAGTTCAACATGTGATTTACACAAGGTCCACAGAATCGAGAGCAAAGGCAAAACCATTTTGTTATTGTACGTGCTGCGACCTGAGGTCGGATGGAGAATTTTGAGATTTTTAACTATGAATGTCAACACAAGTAGCCTAGGACACACACACCACACCAGCCCCATTCCGCCAGTACTAATCTAGATGTCCATTAAATGTATTATAGATGTCCATTAAGTATTATATTCACCAAAAATTGCAGCACAATGGAATTTAATGGAGTGGGTGTTCCGACAAATATCAAGGTGGGGACACGCGGCGGAACATTGAAGGAAACCCTAAGCTATACGTGCATCCTTACATATGTGTATTATACCAAATCTATATCGAATAGATAAATATATATATATATATAGATGTAATTTCATTTTTATCCAGAACTATGTGTATTATTCTCGCTCAACCATCAGTAAATGAATTCGAGCCGCAAACTATATAGGACAGTGATAGATCCACACTCGATTTGCACAGATTGTACAACACTTTATATAAGAAGAAGCGAAAGTCAGCCATTAATGTATGAATTGGCAGAGTGGTGAAGAAATATTCAATTGAATGCATGTTTCAAATTTCTCGCTCCGAAATTATATGTCTAATGAGTGTATAATAAATGTGAAAAGTTCAATTTCAACGTTTCATACGCTGTATTTTATTTATGGGGTTACTAAGTCAAGTTTTCTGACTTAACTTGTATTTTTGCAAATGTAAAAAATTTTAACAAAATTTCCGTTAAATGTACAAATTTGTAGTAGTTTAATTCTTTACGCATATAGATACTCTGTTATTATGTATACATTTTACACTTATCAACGAAATTTTCTACGTACCACTTCTATCAAAAGAACCTGTTATATCCTACGAAGAATTTATTTTTACGGCTCAAATAAAAAAAGGTTTTATTTTTAATCCAAAATGGATCGAGAGTCTATAGAATCTTAGCCTAGAATAAGGGGTTCTTCACTATTTTACACGGGTGGATTTATTTATACTTTTAACATGAGTTCTAAAAACATGTATTATATAGCACAGTATTTTTCATGCGAGCGGTGTATAACAGTAGCGAGTTTTCTCACCTTTTAATACGAAAAAAATCTGTAAGCAGAATGTCAAAATTTTCTTACACCGTTAAGATCTGGCAACACTGTGTCATGAACGTTTTACGATTTTTTCAACAACACATTTTTTACGAAACAACACATTTCCAGGACATCCGAGTTACGCATTCTTTTACTCCCAAAAACTGTCAGTGAGCGGGCAATATGGAAGAAAAATACGAATATTATCGCACAGTCTGACAACGCCATTGTCATCAGCCCGTACAAAATCAAACCAAAAGAAACAAATAAAAACAAACAAGAGGCCCTTAGAAATTGCATTCAACAAGGAAAAATAATTACTAAAAAATTATCATATTTTTTGAAAGCAATAGAAAAATGATAAAGAAGACCATAAAAATACTGCTAACAGTAAAGCGGCAGATTTGAATTTATGAAATGGCAAAAGGTAAAAATGAATTAAAAGTTCGTTAATTCATTTATATCTTAATTTACTTCAGATTTTTGTGAAATGAGAAATTTTTGCACGCCCACTACTAGATTAAGGGTACAGTGTTGGATAATGCTTTTAAATGGTATGTTAAATTTACTAGATGTAATAAACAGTCGGATTTAGCTATGGAAAAAAAGCTGTTATATTAAATAAAAAAATTGTATGAAATCAAGTTGAAGTAAGCTAAAAATGTAATATTCACCGTTATATATGTGCGGTTCGATAGTAAATCGCTTTGACGACCCATCGACCCCAAATAGAATTTGTGAGTCTTGCCGATTAATCCTAAGCAAACGGAGTGTAGGTCAAAGGTATGATCATAAATTTGATAAATCTGCAGCAGTATAAATATGTATTTGTTTTGGTTTTAGGCGTCCCATAAAATTCGAAAAGCCGATGCTTTGGAGGAAGCCATCTTGCCACTTAACCGATTGCTATTTTTGTTTAAGCAAAATATCTGTGTTTGGAAGGCACGCGAAATTTCATTATGCTAAGGTGCGCTCAGTGACAATCCCCAAACTGATTCTACTGAAGAGCCCTATCAAGCTTACGATGAAAATGACTCCTACAATGGCGAATGTAAATCATCAAGCTAACGCAAGAAAAACTAAACGATTGGGTGCGAGATCTAGAGCTCACAAAGGAAAAATATGAAATTCTCGCATCTCGCAAAAAGAAGCATGGACTTTGAAATAATTCGTGATGAACGTCGATTTCGTTACCCGTTGCCGTTTACGTTCCGTCCGGGAGGTGGCCATATTTTCTAGCGCAACACTGGGTCTTTTGGCGACGTCCATACGAGCCCGAGGAGGATGCAGTTATGATTGGTCGAGATCTATTTCAAATTTGGACTTTATATTCTTAAGATGTTGGGCATTCAAAACATCTGAAAATTGTAATGTTTTTTTTAGAACGTTCTTTTTATGTATTTCCAAGCAATAAAGTATTCTTAGCTTTCAACTTCCATCAATACGGAGCGGTGCTTTCCGTTTTAACATCAGTCAAGAACATTAGTCTAGTTGTACTAGCAACATCGGAAAGGTACCAGAAAAATTGTTTTATTTACGAGTCGCTATGCCATCAAGCCGGCTGACAAAAGCCGTAAGGGTTCCACTCCCTTATCGAGGCTGAAAAGGATCCCCTACTTGCCATCGAGGCTAAATAGGCTCCAATCAAGAAGAAAGTTACCCTTAGGGAGCCCTTGACTCAGGGAAAAACTCAAAAGCAAAAGGCATCGCTTTATCACAAACCTCCTCAGGGCCAGATTGAAAGGTACCATGATCCCGATTACTACGTCTTTCCAGACTCTGCCGGACCTTATTACGCTGAGTCAGTATACCTTCGACATCTCTCGGGACCCGGCTGTGTGTCCGGAAGAGCGAAGAATGACCGAGCAGTTGGTCCAGCGATATGAAGAATAGCGCGATGTCTTTGAGAGTCGCCGAGACCCGGACTATGACGCTTCCAATCGGAACATAACATTTCCGGAATCTATAAGACCCAGACCGAATTGGACCGACACAATGGATTGCCTGCTGTTTGGGGCAATTCCAGAGTTTCGGTATCATCCGACTTGAGATGTCCCGCGCCTCCAAGGAATAGGATGCCATTCTAGTCGAGTGCGCAAAGCGACAGGCCGACAGGAGGAGACCAAGAGGAACGCAGAGCAATTGAGTGGCATTCTCCCGATTATTAAGAATACCCCTAAAAGTCAAAAAGAAATTGTTATGGCCGATCACCGATATTGGATCAAAATTCATAGTCGCAGCTCTTCAAGGAATATTTCTACACTATTTTTGCCAACCATATAGAATCCTTTTTAGTTTTATTGGGTTAGGCTTAGTGCAGGGATATAGAAGGTGTTGCAAGTAAGCTTATGGAAAAATATCAGGTATTTTATTTGGATAATGCAAGTGCACAAGTCTAGTCTTTACCTTTAATAGAACATTTTTGTATATAATTTTTCAAAACAAATCACACAGAGTTTTCACTTTCATTCGTTAAATTTTGAGTTTTAGTCTAGTCCCAAGAGAAAATTTTTGTATAAATTTACAAAATATGGCTGATTATCAAGTTGAAACCATCACAAAGGAACCATCGAGACCAACTTGCAACATCGACAAATAGGTGAACGTATGAAGCGATTTTACGGCGTTAATCGAAAAAGCATAAAAAACCCAAGAAAACTCATTGAAAATCGAAAACTCATCAACTTATGCAATGCTGCCATATTAGCATATTTTAAGTTAGATCTAGCTTATTTTAAAATTATTAAATAAAGAATTTAAAATTAAAATTTTGAATAAAATTGCTCAAGTAAAAAATAATAAAATATATAGAAAAATTGAGCGACTGAAGTTCCACTTATGTACTCAGTATGAGAATCGCAGAGAAAGGCACTTAGCTACACAGTATGCAATGTTGCCATATTAGCATATTATATATTATATTATATTAATTTTAAAATTATTAAGCTTAAAAAATAATTGAAATGCTTTTAGCTTAAAATCTGGCTTAGCTTCGCGGAATACACTGAGACGCCGTCTGTTGGCTCCGCAACCATCCAATTTGGCGCAGTGGATAAAAACCACAAAGAGGAAAACATCTACTACCTGTTGATGGGAACACTTTAAAAGACCTGCGGTATGCCCTAGCTGGGTCCGCGGCACCACCGATGGAAGGCTCCGGCCTGTGGCTCGGCGCATTTAGAAGCCGGGACACATTCCGCACGCTTCACCGCACAAGTGCCGCTGATCCATTAAAACGGACGCGAAATCAGCGCCATTGATGATATGACTTTTATACTATATTTTATTTGTAAAAATACCATTTAAACATTAAAATTTAGTTTATTTATTAAATGCTTATTTTATCCTCTTTGAACATTATTATCGGAAAAAAAAATATTTGCCGTCGGCAAAAACAACTTTCGTTTTGGTTGGCAGTGCTGCCGTGCACTGTTGGTGGAACAAAACAATCTGGTCGAAGTGCGTGTAAAATTAAATATTGGGAATTAATAATGTTCAAGGAGGATAAAATATAGTTTTCATAAATAAATCAGTGTATTTTAATGTTAAAATGGTATTTTTACCAAAAAAGGTATAAAAGTCAGCCACAAAAAACAAAAGTGTTCTAAATTTTTTTAAAGCCAAAATAAGCTAAATGAAATTTGAAATAAGCCGCATTTCATTTATTTTTTAGGCTAAATGATTTTAAAATAAGCTAGATTTAGCTTAAAATCGGCTAATATGGCAACATTGCATACTGTGTACCTAAGCGCCTTTCTCTGCGATTCTCATACTGAGTATCTAAGTGGAACTTCAGTCTCTCGATTTTCCTACATATTTTACATTTATTTATTTTATTATCTTTTACTTGAGCAATTTTATTTAAAATTTAAATTAAATAGTATCTGGAGCATTCCCGGTAAGGAGCGTCGGTGTAAATGCCCAATATACTAGGAAGATTTGGAACTCTGCTGTTGGGCAAGGTGTGGACACTGCGACGACACGGAAACGCCTTCTCTTGGAAGGCTTTAGAAAAACATAATTTCCTAACACCATCAATCATATCTGGATCCTCCTCGGGCACGTATGGACGTTGCCAAAAGACCCAGTGTTGCGCTAGAACTGAGCGCATGACATTTCGCGTGCTTTCCAAACCTAGAAATCTTGTTTAAACAAAAATAGCAATCGGTGAAGT
>VNJO01009085.1:0-15111 GCA_008042535.1 Drosophila tani | reverse complement strand
TTCAATAAATATTTTTATTTAGAAAAAATGGATCGAAATTGTCATTGTACTAAAGAAGAAGCTCGATTGGTTCTTAGTCTGAAAAATGAAGTCAAATCTTTGCGAGCCATTGCCAAATAAATGAACAGGTCTCATAATTCCTATGTGTACCTATTAATATGATCAGGTGTGTATGTGCACGCATGCTGTTCACAATTTAAACGCACTTTTAATAAATTATCATAATTATATTATTAAAGATTCAAAAATTATTTAATTTTGATCTCAAAATGTACTGAAATAAATAAAAATACACAAGTATGTACATATATTAAGTCTATTAATGTAATTGATTTTTGTTTGGGTCATAGGGCATTAAAAAGTGATAGTCGATAATAAAACTAATTTTCACATTGTCGAGACGTTATAAGCAAATGAGCCGTCGCGGCGCCACTTGCTGTGGCCGCAGACAACCCAAGATCAAAAACATAACAAAGAAGAACGGCAACAGTGTATTTTGCACAGGCATACAAACGTGCGAGCGCTTGTACACATATACACACATACAGAGAAACGAGAGCAGAGCGCGCAGACGCGCGGCCTCATCGTGTCACCGTGCCTCATCGTTCCGCATTTGATCTGCGACTAAAAATTGGTTTCTTGTTTTTGCTGGCTTTCGAACCAATGTTCGAATTCGAAAACCCGAAGGCTTGCTGGGGTGCTAGACATGTCGTTCGGGTGCTCTGGGGTTCCAGGCTCAGCCGTTTGGTTGAAAGCACTTTTTCGGCTGTTTGACGCCTCTATATATTTCTTGCTTAGTGGTATTACTCAGTTCAATTGGACAAAGAATAACAAAGATAAGTGCTATGTGATATGTGCTACTGGCTTAGTGCTAACCATAGCGCGCATACAAATTTCTATAGAACCGTAATTTTCTTTTTACATTTATGTATATTCTTATATATAACAATGTCTCCACTAAGAGACCAGTGGGTGTATCTCTAGTTTTATAGAACCGTTATTTTTTGACATATAACAAGAGACCAATGGGTGGGAATCTATGCTAGTTTTGGAATTGGTCTTCAAATATTGTGAAGATAAAACAACTAAGAGGTATGTTCATTGATTAAATGGTAACTTGGGTACTTGGTAATGTAGAAAATTAAAAATTAAAAACAATAGGCGGCTGATAAGGACCAAAGTGCTCGAATTATCCCTTAAAGTACACTTAATCCGAAGATATCGGCTCCAAACAGCAGAACATATCGAGAATAAACTATAAACCTCAATATTAAATTCTGGAAATAAGGTATTTTTATAGACGAGCCTTAGTTGAAAATATTTGGATATTTTTAATGTCATACGTTTGGTTTTGGTTACCTCGTCTTAAATATTTGATTCAAAACAGCGAAAAACTGGGCTTAGAGTCGTTTTAGATTTTAACAAGACAATGGCCCAAAGCACAATTTTGGTCTTGTAAAACCCTGGGTATTCTAGAATTCAATACTTGAACAGGGGCTCATTCTTCTAAAATTGTCGACTGTGAGATACCCGGCACCTACACGTTTGTGATTTACACTAAAAGGCAATTTAAAATTGTACATACATTATCATACTTAACTTCGATACAATTCGATATAATTTATTGTCATACTTAAGGGGTTATATACAGTTGTGATAGATGAAAAAACCGATTTTTTTTATTGCATATTCTTTAAGTATATACTGTTGAGAATACTCTCACAAAAATTCATAACGATCGGAGCATTATAACCGAAGTTGTAGCTATTTATAGCGCACTGCCTGCACATCGGCTCGGGAGAAGCGGTTAACTTTAAACGCGATTATCTCAGAATCTTGTTTTTTCGAAATTACCTTTGCGGTGGCCACGATTACTAAAAAACTTTTAATCCGATAAACACCAAATTTTGACCACTTATTTATTATAATAATAGCTAGTCCTTGGACGAAAGATTTTCCATTTTTTTTTGAAAACTTCCTTTTTTAGAGCATAAAAATTCGAAAATCTTATACCTTGATAAAGTACATTTTTTGTTAAAACCGTCGCCATTTTTTTAAAATCAAAATTTTTACAAATCCATCGTCCAGGGACTAGGCAATACAATATACTAACGATTTTTTTTTTTAATTTTTTATTCCGATGAACCGTTCTCGGGATATGATGGCCACCGCAAGTCACCATCGAAAAAAGACGATCTGGGAATTCGGCCATAACATTTTTATTATTTAATATTTTTTTATGAAAAAGTTTTAATAAGTACCCAGAAACATGTACTAAACAACGTCGGCAAAACATTTTTAATAAATATTTTTTATGGTGTCAAAAAAAATCGATAAAATTTCATTTTTTTGCGCGGTACAACTGTATTAACCACTTAAATATAAATGATACATTTTATAAGGACGCCAAAGAATGAATTATGTTATTTTTTTCATTTTTGCACTAATCTTTTGTTTTTTTTCTACAATTGGCGCCATTATATCGCGCGGCCAAGGCTCGAATGCGCCACTTGTAGCCACAGCTTGCAACAGCAGTGCCTTTGGGGAATGTGTTAATATTCTAACCTTATTGCTAATATCTCCCATGTTTATCATCCGATTTTACTGAAATTTTCAGAAAACTTCCGCTCAAGCCTATTAATTTATTGTATATATTAACTTTAACCCGAAAATAACAAGTATAGCTCATTTTACGTAACTCTAGTTCTTATAGTCTCTGAGATCTGTTGTTTCACACGGACAGACGGACATGGCTAGATCGACTCGGCTGGTGACGCTGATCAAGAATATATATACTTTATGGGAGATGCCTCCTTCTGCCTGTTACATACATTCTCGGTTGGCACTAACTTATAATACCCTTGTACCCTATGTGTACCGGGTATAAAAATGTTAAGTGTACCCCATAAAAAAGTTAAATGTTGAACAAATTGGATGATATTATGTTCTAAAAGATTCCATAGGAAAAATGTTGTTAATTATCATAATTCACGAAATACATTTACCTAAAGTTCTTGCAAGAAATAGGCTGTGCCATTGAAAAAGTCAACATTTTAAGTATTTTTTAATTTTAAGTATTATTAAATGGAATTGAAAAATAATAAAAGGATCTGATATATGCATATATAAAAAGTGCTCTACAAAAATGTTGTTGATATCTTATATAGTTTTGTATTGCGCAGAATAAGCTGTGAGCCACTGTATGCACATACGATTTTCCACGTATTTTTATACCCTTGCAGAGGGTGTTATAATTTTGCCATGATATTTGAACGCAGTATAAGAGGGATCTCCGACCCAATAAAGTATATATGTATATTCATGATCAGCATCACCAGCCGATCTAGCCATGCCCGTCTGTCTGCCCGTTTTTACGCAAAAAAAAAATAAATATAAGGAAGTGTATACGAGTACAATGTATCAAAGTAAATTAAATTAAATCTTTTATATATACATAGATAAAAATGGAGCCCAAAAATTTTGAAAAACATAATTAAAATATAAAATTAAATTAAATTAAAATTATGTCAAAATAAAACGGAGTGTCTCAATTTTGTTCGTTTCAATCAGTCAAAGTTACGATCAGACGCCCGGATTTATTAATTTTTTTTTTTTTAATTCCAGTGAGTAAAAGTTAATTTGTTGGAATAATGCATGCTAGTGCAATATATTGTCAGAATTTCCATGAAAGTCAAACGATGGATACCCATTGTACACGCGTCGTTCTCCAGAAGACAACGGCAGATGGATCGACACGATGGTGAATAATACCAGAGTCGTCGTCGATAACCGCTGGATCGTTCCATATTGTCCGCTTTTGTCGTAATTATGTTGGGAGCCCGCGCCATATGCATGAGTAGGCTCAAGATGCGATGACGTATGTGCGGAATTACGGACGATCTGATTTATTTTCTCACGTTTACATTATATCCGAAATGGCCCGAAATTACGAATCTGTTGCACCAAGGATAAACATCCAGCGATCGACATGACAAGTTTTTATTGATTACATCGTTAAGCAGAAGGTTTTTAGGCATATTGGCATGACAGAAGCGTGGCTTACCACATCCGTGTGAACAAAGGGAGCTACATGGCGGTGTTCGGCATTGACAAGTTGACGAAATTTTAACTTGGACACTACGTAAGTTGTAACGAGGCCATTTGGCGTCTGTTTTTATTTCTGATTCATGAACGTCATCCGACTGTCGTACACTTATGTGTTCACTTGAAAAACGGCCAGCGTGTCTACTTTACGGACGCGAATGCAGCGCAAAGAGCAGAACGGCCACTAGCGACAACGTCGACAAATTTCTTTTCTACATTCGAAAGCGATCCGTTCGCAAGCACTTTACTCTATTCGGAAATTCCACAATATAATACATGGAACGCTGCATAGAAGAAGAGAGACGATGCTGTTGCTGATTTCGCTAATATCTATTCGGCTGATGCTCTCGGAACTGTATCATTAACGCAAAGACGAATGCCTCTACCATATATTCGCTTGCTTTTGGTGAACATTAGAGGCCCTGGTTCTTTCGAGTCCCGGCGTAATGTGGATGGTGTGCTGTGCGCCATTTTTCGGGAGGCTTGCGCTTGAAACCGACACACATTGGGACATTAGGACAAATCAAATTCGTGCATTATTTGCAATAATCATAGCCACATGTCAACCGTCAAACCACACCGAAATGTGGCAAAAGTATAAGGACGATATGGCTGACGACATTTTAATAGGCGTTTGCAGGACAACTACGAATATCACTCTTGCCATTAACGAAGAAATGCACAACGAAGCTTTAATACGGATCGAAGAATTAAGACATTGTGAGTGCCAGCGACACATCGTTCAGTGCACGAAGCTTTCAATCGCGAATTTCAACGGCGACAGCGAAATTGATGCGAGAATGGAAAATCATCATTTGGGATGAATGCACGATGACACATAAGCGAGCTTTGGAGGAAGTTGACCGAACGATGAAAGAAACGGCTTAAGCTAGTTTAATAATTTAAATGACATACAATAACGTAACATTTAGATAATTTTTCTAAAAATGTTTCATTAAAAAATATGAGAAGGAATATGAGTTATAGGGAATCTCCCGTGGCCCCTCCAAAAAAAGTTGATTTGCGGTGTACACCCTAACGGTCCACAGAGTCGTCCGATATGAAAACCAGAATATGCATTAGTTAAAGGATAATTGTCCGGAGGTATCACCGTAGTTTTTCTTTTTTTAATTTTTTGTTTTCAAATTTTTATGACAGTTTGATGTCAAAAATTCAATTCTTGACTAAAAAAAAGTTTAATTGTTAAATAAAAAATATATTATAAAAAGATATACAAAATTAAATTTAAAAAACCTCGACGGTGATACCTGGAGAATTAGTTGCAAAAGCTGTGTGCAAAATTCCAAAACGATTGGTCAAGTAAATTTTTAGTAATCGTGTACACCGACTTTGAAGATAGCCCTTTTCAGGAGAGCGCTTTAAAGTATTGGCTCCCCATACACTGAACATAGAATGACATCCGTTCAACTACCCATTACTTCGTTATTTTTGCTCCGTCCGATGTCAAATTTGGACTTTATATTCTTAAGATGTTGAGCATTCATAAATAAAAATAAAAATGGCGAAAAAAAAATTAAATACCCTTACCCCTCAGATCCGTGGACATTGTGACCGACGAGGATGAAGCGTCGAACTAGCCGACAGAATTGTCAGGAACTCCACCGCATAGTTTGCAGGTGAAGTTGGGATCAATTATTATAATGCTGCGGAATCTAAATCATCCAAAATTTTGTAACGGTACGCGGTTGTCCGTCAAAAAATTGATCAAAAATTAAAGAGAAAGTAAATATAAAACGAATTCCAACTATTCCAACTAATCTTCCATTCCAATTCAAAAGGATTCAGTTCCCCTTTCAAATGGCATTTGAGCTGACAATCAGTAAATCGCTTTTTCTCTTCTAGATGCTCCTGCTCCTGGCCGTATGCTCTGCGCTGCGCAATGAAAATCAGAGCTCTCACTGCCTCTCGAATTTCATCCTTCGTTTCGATTTCGGTCTTTCCAACATAGCTCGATTGCTCAAAAACTGAGAGACTAGTTCGCGTAGAAACCGACAGACGGACAGACAGACGGACATGGCTAGATCGACTCGGCTGGTGATGCTGATCAAGAATATATATATTTTATGGGGTCGGAGATGCCTCCTTCACTGCGTTGCAAACATCTGGTCAAAATTATAATACCGTCTGCAAGGGTTCAAAAATATAAATTTGTAAACTAGTGTAATTGCCGTGCTCAGCAGCACGGCTGTAGTGCCAGATGCGAAGTAGCTTTGCACCGTTGAAGTGCTCGCGGTTGCATTATGACTGGAGGGTCTCGAGGGTTGTTGTGTGGAGGGCGAGGCGGTTGAGGCTCTCGCATTTTCGGAACGCGTGCTGCGGCGATGCAGCAGCGTACGATGTGTCCCCTTACAGGTGAAGCAGCTGTGCAGCTGACTGCTGGTGCAGTCACGTTGCTGATAGCCTCTCACAAAGCAGATTAGCCATATCTGCTTCTTCTTTATGTAGCCGGAACGCGCGTCAATTGACATTTGGAGAAAGCGCGGGCACAATCGGACCGGATGGTTCTCCTTGGAGCATAAGTCACACCCTCTTTGTTTTGTGCTGACTTTGGATTCGAAGGATTAAAGCTTCTTGGGGACTGCTTGAGTCGGCTTCATATCCTCGATCGCCTCCAATGTTTGATACCTTTCGCTTAGGAAGGCGTTCATCTCTTCCCAAACCGGAATGTCGGATTTTGAGGTCAGGGACTGTTCTCATAAGGAAAGGGTCATATTTGGCAGTTTGCTTGCGCACAAGAAGACCAGCAGACAATCCCAGTTTTCGGTGGATATCTTGGAATGTGCTAGCGCTGTCAAACACTCCTGAATCGTGGACTGCAAATCTTTTAGCGCATGACCAGATTCTTGGGATATTAAACTCAAGTTGAACAAGAGCTTGAGTTGGCTGTTGACTAAAAGTCGTTTATTTTGAAAACGGTCTTGAAGCGCTTCCCACGCCGAGGCGAACCCGTCATTTGTTAGAGGGGATTTCTATACAATGGCATTCGCCTCACCGTTCGTCTTCGTGAGATGAAACACCTTCTCGACCGGTGTCAGCCTGGGGTTGTTGACTTATACTGCCGTGATCAGGTCCCGGAAAGTGGGCCATCGAAGGTAGTCCCCGTCGAAAAATTCCGTATCGCAAGGAGGTAACCGGCAACCGGACGAAATTAGTGGGTAGGATGGAGCTTGCACGGCTTGAGGCGTCGCTCTGTCGATGTTTTCGCCAATAAGTGCTGCACTTTACTCGTATACGGAGTAGCAGTAGTCATATTTTGATTGCAGCACTGGCAATGTGCTGAGGGATCCTTCTTGGGCAATTAGATCAGAGCACGTTTCATACTCCTTTTCTACTTTGTCCCATAAGGCTTGCACTTGTTGAAGACGGACTTGCAACGTATGTAGAGACGGAGGAGCTTGATCAGGAGTATTGGTCTTGGCTTCAAAGAGGCTAACGCGACCGCTGACTGCAATAAATTTGTGCAAAGCTGCGTTTGCGGCGGTTGGCCTGAGGATGCCATTTTTTTGCTGACAGCGCGGGGTACCCTTAGGAATTTGGTTCCGGAAGCAGAGAGATTTTCTGGCTTGACCGCAAGTGAAGACTCGCTAGAAGATTTCGCTAACGGTTTAGAAATAACCATTTTTGGAGTTGTCTTCGAACTTGTCGCTGGAAGAAACTAGCCAAAAATGGCTAAGAACTAGCAACGGAAATTGGCGGAAATTATGAGCCACTTATTCGAAACTGATTTCAATTTTGAGTTCAGGAATACGACCAAAAAAACACGCCGAAAAAAATAGCCAAAAAGTAGCCTGTGAAGTTGGCTATACTTATTTGCCAGTTATTTGCAATTATCAGATTTTAGCTTCAGGAATACGACTACTAATCGTAGAAGACTGGTGGAACACAAAAAAAAAAAAAACGCAAAATAACAAGCCAGCAAACGAAAAAAAAAAATTGTCAAAAATTAGCATGGAAAAAATCGCAAAGAGTTTGGCGAAATTAGATGACTCTTCCTAAAAATAAAAATTCATTGGCTTAATTTATTTTAATTTGAGAACACCACTAAAATAGAAAACTTACGTGAAACAGAGAAACAAAAAACACGCAAAAAAAGCTGAAGAATACTAGAAAATAGCTAAGGCGTATTGCGATAATTAGTTGCCAATAACCTAAATTTATGGAATTATTTATGTATGGATGTAATAATATATATATATGTATGTATATATGGACACCTGCGCATCACAGTGAGACGAAGGAGGGGGCCGATATTGGCAAAGCACTTTTGCACTTTAAAAAGAAGAAGAAATTCACTGCGGCTGAATGTATGTAATTTGTATGTACATATATATATTATAAAATAATTCACTTTTATCTTTTGGAATCGGAGGGAAAGAAAAACGCCGTCGGAAACGGAATATGGCGACCACGAATGGATTTTGGAATTAGTCGTACTTATCTTTGAAACTCCGCAAGGGGCGCTGGTGGATCAGGATAGATCCGTCTTCGAAGGACCATGAACTGGAGTGGGCGGAATTTCTTGTAAATTGTCGACTTCCTTCGAGGGGGCGTCGTCGGCGATCGGTGGCTGCGGAAAAATCCCAGAAGATCCCGTTGAACAGAAGAAGTGTGGTGGTGGCGCCGTTGGCTTCACAATCGTTTATTCACTTCAGGGCTAGCTTACGACTAACTTAGCCTAACAGAAAAAATGCATCGCTGCCGCCGGTGCAGAGGCGCCCTTTCCGGGTTGGAACGGAGGGAGCGGGAAAACGGCCGATGAGAGGAAGAGCGGGAAAGCGCTAGAGCGAGGGCACTCGCTCTTACACTGCCGCTGAAAACTAAGCGCCCTGTGGCGCAAACAATCTTGAAAATGGCTTTTTAACAATTTTAAATATCATTAAAATAATAATAAGTTAGTCGTAAAATTTGTTCTAGACGCCCATAGTGCGCCGCCTCAAAAAATCTTGTGGATACAAAAATAATTTTTAATATAAGTGTTCACACATGAACACGTTTTATATATATATATGCATACATACATACATATGTAGATCTGTAACAAATCGATGCAGCTGTGATATGCTTGAGCGCATGTGCGCGTATCTCTAAACAGCGGCCACTTGAGCCTAGCACAGACAAATATGTAATCTGAGCCCCTGTGTGGGTCACAAAATATCTTCATAGATAAGTGCGGGATAGCTGTGTCATTCCTATCGCACTCAAGAATGTAGCCAATGTTAGGGTTAAACAAACCACTGCGTTGGTCTAGCGATAAGACTAGTTTAAGAATTTCATGACCGCTACGTAAGCGCGGACTTGGAAATAAAGATTCAGTTCTGAATATCAACTCAAGAAAGAAAGACGTCTCTTTATTGGGCGTTCTTTTCAATAAGTATTCCCTATTTAGATTAATTCTTTTTTAATACATGTATAAGCTGTCAAAAACAATTTTTTTTAATTTAATTTAATTTGTTTTTGCATTTTTTATGTAATTTTTAGCCATTTTTGTAAATTTTTTTGTTTTAATCTGGCACTGCTTGTAATCTATAGATACAGGGTTAAAAATTCTGGCCGGAGTATGAGACACATATGTCATCAACTATTTTGACCCGCTGAATCCAAGCTCTAAGTCCGCTTGGCTCTTATGAGACCTGGAGTATACTGTTCTTTTTCTTTGGCTTGCTTATATTAAAACCATATTAGGTTTATAATATTAACATAACAAAAAGTTACTCATAAAATTTAATTCTTATTATTTTTGTTTTGATTTTTACAGTTTTGCTATCGGAGTGGCCAATACTGGCGCTACTGCAATAGCCGAAATTCAATTTGCAGATTACATATTCCCGAGTTTTGACCAAATAGTTAATGAAGCTGCAAAATATCGGTACCGTAGCGGGGGACTTTTCGACTGTGGATCACTAACTTTTCGAGTACCTTGTAGTGCTGTAGGACATGGTGCACTGTACCACTCTCAAAGCCCAGAAGCATACTTCGCTCACACCCCAGGACTTCGCGTTGTGGTAGTTACACAAATTTGCTCTGGCAATATATTATTATTTACCATTTGTTTTATTATTAGATTCCTCGGGGACCGATCAAGGCAAAGGGACTGCTTTTAGCCTGTGTTAATGATCCGAATCCGTGTATCATCTTTGAACCTAAGACATTATATCGTGCTGCCGTTGAGGAAGTACCATCGGATTATTATACGTCGGACCTCGGAAAAGCTGACGTTATACGCGAAGGAAATGATGTCACACTTATTGGCTGGGGCACACAAGTCCATGTGCTACTGGAAGTAAGTTTCGATCTATTCTCCCATTCTTATTGTAAGACTTTATTTTTTGTTTCAGGCGGCTACCCTAGCAAAAGAAAAGCTTGGTGTTGACTGTGAAGTTATAGATTTGGTATCTATTTTGCCATGGGACACTGACGCTGTTTGTAAGGTATGTTATTAATCCACGGCATTTTCTATTCAATAAATTGTTTAACATAATTTCAGTCAACGAAAAAAACTGGGCGAGTAATAATAGCACACGAAGCTCCCTTAACCCAAGGGTTTGGGTCAGAAATAGCTGCGTACATTCAAGAAAATTGCTTCTTATATCTTGAATCTCCAGTAAGACGTGTGACTGGATGGGATACTCCGTTTCCGCATGTCTTCGAACCGTTTTATTTGCCTGATAAACACCGCTGCTTTTCAGCTATAAAAGACATAATGCTTTTTTAAAAATTAATAAAATGATTCAGCTAAATACTACAGTCTTAATAGTTATTTAGTTTTATGACATTTGGTTATTGTTTTGTTATATATATCCCAAAAACCCACTGTTTTATTCTTAGAGTCGGCACAGATACATACGCCCACTTAATTGTCATATGGTTTAATTATTTTTTCTTGAACTCTGTGCTATTCTGCACGGTGTTAAATCAGCGTCGGCCAAGTCGATTCACTGATTTTATTTACATTCATAAGGGTATTTATTTACAAGGGTAATACGAGTTAGTGTCAACCGAGAATGTATGTAACAGGCTGAAGGAGGCATCTCCGACCCCATAAAGTATATATATTCTTGATCAGTATCACCAGACGAGTCGATTAAGCCATGTCCGTCTGTCCGTCCGTCCGTGTTGGTAAACTGATCTCAGAGACTATAAGAGCAAGAGCCACCAAATTTGGTGACAGCATTCTAATCCGTTGCACGCAGATCAAGTTTGTGGCCACGCCTATTTCCGCCCCCGAAAATCATAAAAAACTATAAGCTTTATATAAGCTCTAACTTTTCGGCTTAAAGTAGATAGATAAAATAAATAAGTAGTCATTGGCGGACGTTTCCTAAAATGTTGAGTAAAATCGGATGATAAACATGGAAGTTATTAAGCAATTAAGTTTTTGTGTATGCTTCTACTTCTGTTGACACAAGAAGTCGTGTTGCTCAACATGTTCTTAGCAACATTTTCCTGTCTTGGGTGTTGCTCAACAAGTTCCTAGCAACATTTGTCTGTTTTTGGTGCTGCTCAACGTGTTTCTAGCAACATTTGCATTCATTTGTAAAAATTTTTTTTCCCCATGTTCATGTGCTATTTAATTTCACCAACAATGCTTTGGATACCGGGTATCTCAGAGTCGGTCCCACTCAACTGTAGCTTTCAGAGTTCTTTGATTTAGGTTTGTGTTCTTACTAGCATTTTATACCCGGTAGTCGAGTCGATTTAGACATGACCGTAGAGACTATAAGAGCTAGAGCTACCAAATGTGGTAACAATATTCCTATCTGTTCAACACAGATAGATTCGCTAAAATTTCGTAAAAATGCCTCTAGCCAGGAGGCTGGCTATTAAGGAGCTCCGGCGACAGAAAATCAGAAAACCAAAGGTCCCTCAGATGCGCATCTGATGTGGTTTTTTTTGTGTATGTATTATGTTATGCTAAAATTTTTAATTAAAGAAAACAGTTTTTGGTATAATTATCGTTTTTAAAAAGAGGACCCTTAAAAGGATTCTTCATTTGATAATCGTTTTAATTTCGCCCTTTGGCGTCGCTTCAAAGAGCGATAGATAAGAATACGAATCTGTCGATGTCAAAGCAATCCGTTGGAAAAATCCTGTGGAAATTACTTCCCGTACTGAAAAGAAAACTTGGGTCCCACCTCATTTAGACCGTACAGTCTGTTTGACTCTTACCAAGAAGATCATAAGTGAACTTTGATGCCGATCGAATTTCAACATTATATGCGTCATTATATACTAGTGCTTTGCTGAATGTTGAAGTTCGATCGGCATCAAAGTTCACTTCTTGGTAAGAGTGAAACAGACAGTATGAACAATCCTGCTGCATTTGTCTTCTGACAAAAACGATCTGTGTATCTGGAAATGAATAGTCAACAAATCTGATTTTTGTATATGAAGATCAGGTTGACTATAGACATCGTGTTGTCCTAAATTACTAATAATGATAATACAGGTCACAAATAATCAGAACAAAGAATTTTTTAAGCATTATTTCAAATTCTTACTAGAAAAGGTGGAAACAATGGCACAGAACTGGAACATATGTAGCGCTTGTAGTAGGCTGAATGTCGTAGGCTGGGAGACGCCATTTAGGAGTGAGTCGTCGGTATAGGAGGTGGAATAAGGAAAGGGGCTATGAGAGTAACAGACTTTTCTGTCAACACTCTCTGGGGCATACCCACATATTCAACCGCTAGTTTTGTGGCGTCTCTATCTGTCTTTCTCAATCCAGTCGTCAGAGGAACAAGTTGCGGAAGTGGAACCAAAAATCTAAATTAATATAAAGAAAAAAGGTCGAGTTTTGTTGAAAATTGTACAAGTGTTCTCACCCAGCCCTTGGATGAGAGAAATAACGCGAATCAAACTGAAAGGCGGATGTGGTGAGTTGTGGTGCATATTTAGCAGTGCACATTTGATTTTTACCAGGCTTGGCGCTTAATATGATATTTAATTCGACTGCATGAAAACCAAGCTGCAATTGAGAGGAACTCGGCAAAGATGAGGGAGGCACACTGGCCCAAAATTGCCAAAGTCTTGGAGCAAAACACAACGGCGCCGATGCTTAAAATTTTTCTTGAGCCTAGCAGAAGTCGCGAAGCCGTCATTTAAGGCGATTTAAGAGAAAAATCTTCAAGCACTCAAAAAGCAGAAAAAAATGAAAAAACATTTTTTTTAATTTGTGGAAGATGTGAGTGTATCGCCTTGCAAACCCTGAGTTCCCTAAAAGGTCATTCAAGCCCAGAAGAGGTTAACCTAAAGGCCGACAAAATAATGATGTTGAATCGATAAAAAAGGGGAAAAAAAGGTAAAAAAAAACACAATTAAGAATTACCTTTTAAATTTTAGTTAAGTTCCTAAATTTTTTTTTGTTTGTGTTTGCACATGCGAAAATAATTGAGTGAAAATTATGATACAAAGGCAAATGAGAAAAATTTGGCGATTTTATCATGTTTGAGTGTTCTGATGTTGGTTTCTGCGCCTGTGACTCGTTCGTTAAAAAGTTAAAAAAGAGACAATTATATTTACTATTTAATTTTTTTTTTTATTTGTGCATGTATTATCTTTATATTTACGTTACATTTTACCAATTGCCTTCGATGCCTATTTATTATTTTAAATTGTCTTTATAAAATACCCAAATGTTTGTTTTGTTCTTAAATAAACAAACTTATAGTATTTTAATTCCAGAACATTTTTGACTCGTCATAACTGCATAGCGACATATCTCTGGGGGCATCCTCGGCGACCAATAAACCTTTGAAGAGCCAATAAAAATGAGTCAGTGCTTAGATCTGAAACAATTTCTAAGTGAACCGCTTTGGACGCAAAGCAAACAAACAGGGCAATATAAGACTTGTACGGAGGCCTTCCTCGAAGTTTTAACGTCGTATAGACAGGGCCACAAAAATCAACGCCACATATCGCAAATGGGCGGAGAGCACGGAGTCCATCTGCGGGTAAATTTCCCATGATTAGTGTCATCAGTCGAGGCTTGCACGACTGCAGAGTTCCTGAGCGTTTACGATCGTGGACCGATATGAAAGTTTGAATGGTGCAGATGCCGGACGTAGCTTTGCACAAATTGGGAGCGTTTCGTCAACAGCAAGGGAAACTTGGCATCATACGATATAGGAGCGTTAGCTAGTCGCCCCCCAACTCGCAACAACGAAAATTTGCACCAAGTGCCCGTATCTTCATGAATAAAAGGGTTCAAACGCTGAAGACTAGGGCCAACCTTGGCACCTTTACGAACTTTTTCAATTTCTATTTGATACTCGTGCTTTTGTACTATTTCAACAATTTTATGAAAAGCTTCAATGTATTCAGTCGGAGACTAAGTTTTTTCGAAAACTATACTCTTGTGTCGACGGTCGATAGTGGATCTCGATAGGCTTAATCGATATTTAAGTGAGATCTAGTATTTTTTATAAGATAGTCCGAAAATGTATGGATTTAGGCCCGGATAATGATATGGCCATACTTGAGCGCCATGTAAGTTGCGCTGTTGAAAAATGTGCTTTCATTGTCGCGCGAAAAGTAGGAGGACACACTGCGGTGAGCTCTACTTAGTAATATTAAGTTACTTATGTGAGGTTAAGTTAACTTGGATTGTTTCAGAATAAAACGGTGGCTATTCCGCCCAGCGGTTGTCTTACACCCACTAACGCGGGTTGTACCCTTGCTGAAATCGTCTCTTTTCGATTGGGCTACTATTGTGGGGCAGCTGTTAAAGGCAACTCCATATGACGCGCGACATCTTGTTTTTGCATTTTCTTATGAAGCGAACACCCTTAGCAGTTTGAGGTGTGACGAAAATCCCTCGATGACATCCAGCAACTCTGAAGTTTGCACAGCAGCGGCCAGTCCGACCTTAGTCTTCCTTGATTTTATGGCATAATCTGCGAGAAGGTGAGCGGCACATAACTCAAGCCTAGGGAGCGTTTTAGTCTTGAGCGGCGCTACTTTAGACTTGGAAGTCAACAACGATAGTTT